>CM055127.1:224976978-225184894 GCA_029206835.1 Rana muscosa | reverse complement strand
TGCAAGATAAATAAAGTGATCCAGTGAACAAAAGTGCTATGTGCAAACACAATTCATAACATGAGATCATGTGAAGAATTTAAGCATAATTAAATGATAAAGCTTGTAATGGTAATGCAAACGTGTTCACGTGTCCACTCAGGTGCTCCCCCCTTATGAGTGTACGCTCACTTTAGAGCGTGAGACTTGTTGTGGAGATTTTTATGGAGATGTATTTAATATGTATTGTCATAGTGTCACCCAGTGTTAGTACTTCCGCAACCCGCTCTAAAAGAACTGATTGGGGTAGTCTGAGGCTGGTTGAATCCCGTCTGATAGGGGAAAACGTCTTGAGGTTGGAGTGTGATGTTTGCAGGGTGCGGATATGTCCACCGACGGGGGCCCTCTGTGCATTAGCACGGACGATCGTTGAGGAGGGGATGTCCTCGCTCTGCAACAACATCATTGGTTATGAGCAGATGCGTGCTCTTGTTATTATTATTTAAAGTGTATTTTCTGACTAGCTCAGAAAGCGAACAGGACCGATGGTCTGTTCTGAGTCTTCACCAAGTTTTAGTCCCCAGCGATGACAGCGGTACATGCCATTTATGATGTTATTATGGGTATGAGGAGTTTTGACAAACTAGTGAAGACTCCAAACAGACACTTGTCAATGGAATCTAACGATGTATTTTTAGAGGGTAAAATTGTTTTAGTTTTAATGGCTCTGCCTCTTGTCGGTTTGGGTATCTAGGCAGCCCACAAGTGGGTTTGAACTTTAGTTTGGTGTTTGTGCGGATCTTCAGCTTATAAAGGTAATTCCCCCAAAGCAAGAGGTTCATGCGTGATGGTGAAGCTGTCCCAACATCTTAGGTCGCGGCCGATCGCGAGGATCTGATGGCGCAGGAAATTAAGAATGGCAGGGACAGCTAGAAGGGATTTGTTCACCAACCCCGACCAGGTCTGGGCATGATGTCCTGCATGAGGGGGGGCTCGGGCTTGGGATACGATTGAACAATTCTCATCCGTTAAGGATAGGGTTCTTCATGTAATTGTTGAAGCCAGAGCTGTAGCTAAGTGAAGGTTGGGAGTCTATTTTAAGGGTCTGGGAATCTTTTGGGGATCTAATTTTTATTTTACAGCGGATCGTGGTTAAAGGAAGTGGGAATATATATACTTATGTCGTTTTTATCTCTATTCTTTCTATGTCGTGACGAGGTGCTCCTGTTGCCTGATTTGACGCGTGACCAGAGTTTCCTTGATGAGACGCCCCGAAGCCGGACCCACATACAAGACACAGAGGATCACAGACCGATCGGCGATTACTACAGCTCACCATGTCGTGTCCTCCTTTATAAGTCATGCCCCTGAAGAGTAGAGTCTACATGTCAAGCCGTGTTTTCCTTTTTATGGACTAAGGACTGATTCATTTCCGGGTGTAAGAAGCAGATCAACTTTCATCGAGGGACACATGGGGTGCATATGACAAAAAAGGGAGGACTGTTGTGGAGATTTTTATGGAGATATATTTAATATGTATTGTCATAGCGTCACCCAGTGTTAGTACTTCCGCAACCCGCTCTAAAAGAACTGATTGGGGTAGTCTGAGGCTGGTTGAATCCCGTCTGATAGGGGAAAACGTCTTGAGGTTGGAGTGTGATGTTTGCAGGGTGCGGATATGTCCACCGACAGGGGCCCTCTGTGCATTAGCATGGACGATCGTTGAGGAGGGGATGTCCTCGCTCTGCAACAACATCATTGGTTATGAGCAGATGCGTGCTCTTGTCTCTGCTGTGTCTGATCAACATTGGTTGGGATTCGTAGTGCGCGTCTGCAGATAGCCTCCCTCCCCCATTCAATAATAGTATAATCTTAATATGCGTTATTCTATGGAATAGCGCAGAATAAGAATTCCTATCAACGGTAACTTTAGCCATCATACGTTATTGTATTCATTGTATGTATTATTGTATTGAATCCTTTAAACTATATTTCTTGAGTGGGATTCATGTATGGCATCTCCTGTTGGAAGGGATGTCCTTGTCATTTTCCCTGTGTTAAGGTCATGTAGCGGGGTGTTCCCCTATAATGGGAAGAGACTACATCACCCATAACCCCATTCTTCACATGTTCCACCGCAGAGACTCATGGGAGGGGTTATAAAAGGAGGAGGCGAGGCCGGGCTCGGCCTCTTTGGGACACGAGACTTCACAGACGGATCCTCCTGTGCGGATGTGTCGGAGTGCAAGGCCTGAAGCCTGAGGCCTTGCTCAGCACCAAAGAGCCTTCCACCCCCCTCTGCGAGCCTGGGTGACATCTGACTTTGTGCGCTACAGCCTTGTTGGATCGGGGACCCGATCGTTGGAGAGATCGAGTGTGTGTGACACGGTCGGTGGAGGTTTCCCGGACTGGATCCGTAGTCCGGCGGGTGAGAGGGCATAAGGCCAGCTAAGATACTGTTACTGCATATAGGCCTATAGACTGCCGTGGCCTACAAGTTATTTTGATACCCCTATTGAAGAGCCTTGTCAGAACTGAGCCTGTGGCTTTATTTAACCAAGTTCTATACCCCTTGGATTACAAAGTTATACTCTGTTTAAAGTGCACCACCATTACAGACCTGCCGGTGAAGAAAGAAGGACTAAGTTAAATATTAGAACCAGGCCTGGTGGGGATTCTAGCGTGTTTGATTACTGCGCCATAGGGCACTTAGTTAACGGTCGCCCGTATGGCGCACCTGTAGCGTGTGTTACTACATAGTGTGTTAGAGTGGCAGGACGCTGCCCTTAGGAGTGATTATCTTGAACTGTGATTACTGTTACCCCCTTTATCCATATTGAGAAAAAATAAGTAAAACACTTTACCTATTACAATTCATTACTGTGTCCTTGCTTAGTTATTATATTGCATAGGATATATCATTGATTGTTAGTACTAGCTGTGCCAGAAGGGGATAGAGCCTATTGCCGGGGGTTGGCGGAGCTGCACTCAGGGCCCAAATCTAATTCTGCGGCCTCCTTAGTTGGAGGTATCGCTACAAGTGGGGGCTCGTCCGGGATCCTGATGCAGCAAGCGAACGCCAGAAGTGCCGGCATGGACCCCATGGATCCAAGAGCGGTAGAAGAGTGGTGCAAAGCCGCTAATACAGAGCCAAAACAGTCGATAGCCATTAGCCTCCCTGGGGAGAAATGGTCGAGTGAGACGGTAGAGGAACTAATGAGTTCAGTGTCCCCAGATCACACACCGTGGGTGATAGACATAAAGACAGACCCAGACATCTCATATCAATACGCATTAGTAGAATATTGGGACGGGATGCCAGAGGCCTGTAAGCACAAGTGTCTGCGGACGCCAGACAACAGAACATTTAGGCTGGCGCACGCAATAACTGTAGAAAGGGAACCATCCCCTACGGGATCGCCACAGGCTGCGGCCCGAACTCCACCTGAAAGAGAAGACAGGGCGACACCCCCGGTGGCACCTGCACGGCCACTGCTATATCACCAGAACTGATAAATGCAATAGGGGATTTGCTAGCCAAATGTCAGAAGACAAGCACGGTGCATGTGGAAACTAGCTACCGGAGACTAAAAATATTCTCAGGGAAGCTCCCTGTCCCGGCAGGGGAAGAAGATTTTGATACCTGGGTGGAGCAGGCATTACAGGTGGTGGAGGCATGGGAGGTGCCTGAAGCACAGAAGAGGCAGCGAGTGTTAGAAAGCCTTAAAGGTGCAGCAGCAGAAGCAGTGAAAAGTTTCCGGTTTGGGAATGCAGGGTGCACGGCGCAGGACTGTCTAGCTATGCTGCAGGAAGAGTTTGGTCAATTAGACAAGGTGACAGAGATGGTCTACCAGTTTGAACACACTTTCCAAAAACCGGAGGAGAAACTTTCCGAGTATGTCAGAAGGCTAAACAGGCTGCTGTGCAAGATTGTGTTAAAGAAAGGGATGAAGCCCCAAGATGCCGATGCGGCAAGAATGAAGCAAGTCTTAAAGGGAGCGCTACGCTCCGATCCAGTCTGGCTGCACCTGAAAACCTTGGGAGGAGGAATGTTGCTGACTTATGCTGATTTAATAAAAATCATCAGAGATGAGGAGGCGCTGCAACAGGACCAGCAGAAGGATAAGACAAATGTTGTACCCGCACAGGTGCTGGTCAATCCAGTAATGACCCCTGAAAGAGAGGCGGAGATAGACACCCTAAAAACTCAGATGTCCAAGGTGTTAGAGATATTGACCTCTCTGATAGCAAAAGACACAGAGTGTCCCAAGAAGAAGGAAAGTCCAAGGAAGGAATTGTTCCCGATTGCCTCAGCACCCGAACCTTTACAAGAATGGGGAGATATAGTCTGCTTCAACTGTGGGGGAGTTGGCCACATTGCAGCCACATGTTCTAGTCCGAAGAAGAAGAGACCAGACAACCGCAAGCCGGCGGGAAACTCCAGAGGGCCCCGGTGAAGGAGTCAACCGGGTGCCCATCATCTTCAGTAAACTCCAAGCTGAATGCGAAGAAAAACAAAAAGAGAGATAGAACACCAAAGGGGAAACGCAATACCCCTCAACAAAGCTATACTCCAGGAGGAAGGGGGAGACCCCTCAGAAGAGGCACAGCACTCCCCAAAGGGGGTGCCCACCCAAGAAAAATAATAGTACCCCTCAGCGGGTTCCTACACCCATTAAAAGGAGGGAAGTCAGTGCATACCAGGCTCAAGAAAGGTTCAAGTCCAAAGGGAATAGGACAAGAGAGAGTCCAAAGGGAAAAGGTCTGAAGAAGGCGGCTCCTGCCGGACCATATCCAGGGAAGCTGGTAGGCCCATCCCCTATAGTGCCCATTCAAGTGGAGGGAGTCTACACCAGGGGCCTCCTGGATACCGGGGCACAAGTGACCCTACTATACCGGGACTTCTATGACAGGCACCTGAGTCATCTGCCTATCCAGAAGATAGAAGAGCTGGAAATATGGGGAATTGGAACCCAGAGTTTCCCTTACGACGGCTACCTTCCCATCAAAATGACCTTTGACCCATCCGTGGCTGGGAAGGCCGAAGTGTTTGACACCCTGGCAGTTGTGTGCCCTAGGCCGCCTGGAGCCAACAAGAATTCCCTTATAATAGGGACGAACACGGACCTGGTCCGAAGACTCCTGACCCCTCTCGTGACAGAAGAAAGACAAGCAGCTACCAAGATCCATCCCATGCTGAAGACAGCCTACCAACGGCTGGTCCAAGAGCGGGAGACCCCTGGAGAGGGGATAGGGAAGGTGTGGAGACTTGGAAGAGAAGGGGTAGTGTTGCAGCCCGGCGAAGTAACCTGTCTCAGGGCCACTGTGAAGCTTACTTGGGAGCAGCCTGGTCCCTTTGTCATGCTGGAGTCAGACCCAAGGGGTGAGTCCTCAGGCCTGGAGGTGATACCGGAAGTGATTCCGCTGAAGGTCCTGAAGAAGGCCCATTATAGAGTTCCAGTGAGTGTTAGGAATACTACCAAAGACCCCATGGAAATCCCAGCCAGAATGCTGCTAGGCCAGGTGAGCCCGGCGGCCCCTGTTACCCTGTCAGAAGTGAAGAGGACAGGTGGAGGAGGGGATGTTTGGGAGAAGCTGTCCATGGAAAACCCGAATCTGTCCAGGGCTTGGAAAGAGAGAGCCAAGGCCCAGTTGAATAGATGGGAGAAGATCTTCTCTAAGGATGAGTTTGATGTGGGGTGTGCAAGGAGTGCCACCCATCGGATCCGCCTCCAGGAAGATAAGCCCTTCCGAGAGAGGGTCAGGCGGGTCCCGCTAGCAGATCTGGAGGATCTGAGGGAACAACTTGCAGAACTCAAGAGGACTGGTGTGATACGGGAGTCCAGAAGCCCCTATGCCTCTCCCATAGTGGTGGTCCGAAAGAAGAATGGATCATTGAGGCTCTGTATCGACTACAGGACTCTCAACAGGAGAACCATACCTGACCAATACACCACTCCGAGGATAGAGGATGCCCTACAGAGCTTGTCTGGAGCCAAATGGTTCAACGTTATGGATCTCAAGAGTGGGTACTATCAGATTCCGATGCACCCAGCAGACAAGGAGAAGACAGCTTTCATAACCCCAGTGGGGTTCTTTGAATTCGACCGGATGCCCCAAGGTCTGTCTGGAGCCCCAGCTACTTTCCAACGTCTCATGGAGAAGACAGTAGGAGACATGAACCTGATCGAAGTCCTTGTATACCTGGACGATGTCATTGTCTTTGGGAGAACCTTGGAGGAACATGAAGAGAAGCTGGAAAAAGTGTTGAGAAGACTCAGTGAGGAAAGACTTAAGCTTTCGCCTGAGAAGTGTCGGTTCTACCAGTCTTCTGTGAACTATCTGGGGCACATAGTGTCTGAAGAAGGGGTGGCCACAGACCCTGAGAAATTGGAGGCAGTTACCTCCTGGCCACGGCCCACCACAGTAACAGAACTCAGATCCTTCTTGGGCTTCTGCTCCTACTACAGGAGGTTTGTGGAGGGATTTGCCCGAATTGCTAGACCATTGAATGAGTTGCTCAAGACTGAAGGAGAAGAGGATGGCTCGGGGCCCAGGAGGCCAGGAGAGTCCATCAGAGATCAGTGGAATCAGAAGTGTGAAGAGGCTTTCCAGGTATTGAAGAGGAGCCTGACCACTGCACCAGTCTTGGCCTACGCAGACCCAACCAAACCCTATGAACTGCACGTGGATGCTAGTCATGACGGTCTGGGAGGAGTACTTTACCAAGAACACGAGGGGCAATTGCGGCCCGTTGCCTATGTGAGTAGGAGCCTGACCCCCTCTGAGAAGAACTACCCCACTCACAAGCTGGAGTTCCTGGCCCTCAAGTGGGCGGTAGTAGACAAGCTCAAAGACTACCTGTATGGAGCGGAGTTCACTGTGAAGACCGACAACAACCCCCTTACCTACCTGTTCACCACGGCCAAGCTGGACGCCACTGGACACAGGTGGCTGGCCGCACTGTCTGGATTCAACTTCAGCCTTAAGTATAGGCCAGGAGTGGGGAATCGAGACGCAGACGCTCTGTCCAGGAGATCTCATTCCCCCACCATTGAAATAGAAGATTGGACCCAAGTGGCACCGGACGGGGTGCGGGCCCTTTGTCAAGGGACTGAATTCCAGAGGCTCCAGAGCAGAGGAAATAGGAGTTACCACGGTGGGAGTCCCCAAACACTACTGTGGAGTAGCTAAATTGGAATAGGACAACCTACCAAGACTGTCCAAGAAGGAACTGAGGTGTGACCAATTGGAAGATCCCATGGGAAGATTGGTCCTGGAGGCCTTGGAGAATCAGGATCCAAACAGACTCATGTGTCAACCATCAAAAGAAGCTCGCCTGCTGAGTAGTGATGAGCCGAACACCCCCGGGTTCGGTTCGCACCAGAACCCGCTGTGAGGGGGTTAGCTCGGCAGCGGGTGTGTGTGACCCCCGGGATGGGCTCCCCACCCAAAAACAGGCCCAGCAGACGGAGGTTGTGGTTTTCAAAATCAAAAAGGTGCGGTTTATTTTCTATTTACAGTGACAAAAACACAGCAAGGCAAAAAAAAACATAAACAAAATAAATCCTGGTCAGTTTGACCTCTGACTAAACATGCAGGTTTCCTAAACTAACAACTGGGATCAGCCTGGTGCTGTCCTAGTCCCTAAGTCCCTGGTTTAGTAAAAGTCCAAACAAATAGCCACACAGGCTTTGCCTCACCGCACAGGGGTTCACTCTCCCTAGACAGTCCACACAGGTCTGGTTCCAGGCATGAGCTAACATCTAATGAATCTGGGAGTTTCTTATAGAGGCCTAAATGAGCTGACAAGGTTCAGCTGGTCTCATCAACTCCCTGTCTGCACGACGCCCAGCCCTCTCCCTAGAGGTATGAGTCATCCATGAGCCCACTAGTCTCAGCTGGGCTTATACAACTCTCCACCTAGCTGTATAAGTCGGCGTAAAGCCTGAATCTGGGCGAAATATATCTACCCCCCTGGATGCAACCAGGTGACTTTACCTTCCTGCTGTCACATACCCCCCCCTCTTGTTTTAACCTCGGGGTTGGAACACCAGCAATCAGGCATTCATGTACTCGAGACAAAGCATCCACATTCCCCATTTGAACGCCAGGGCGATGCTTTACTGTGAAGTTGAATTCCTGGAGGGCCAGGAACCACCTATTCACTCTTCTATTTGTTTCCTTGTTTTGAGCCATCCACTTTAACGGAGCGTGATCCGTAACCATGTCAAAGTGCCTACCTAGCAGGTAGTACCGAAGGGAATCTAGAGCCCACTTCACCGCTAAACACTCCTTTTCAACGGTGGCGTAATTTACCTCATGGGACTTCAACTTCCTGCTGAGGTAAATGACTGGGTGCTCTTCCCCGTTCCAGACCTGGGACAATACTGCTCCTAACCCCACATCTGACGCATCACTTTGTACGACAAAGTCTCTAGAGAAGTCGGGTGAGTACAACACTGGCTGGCTACATAAGGCTTGTTTCAAGAATTGGAATGCTGCCTCAGCCTCGGGGGTCCATTTAATCATGACCGACCCTTTCCCCTTCGTCAGGTTGGTTAGGGGCACAGCCTTAGAAGCAAAGTGGGGAATGAATCGCCGATAATACCCAGCGATTCCCAGAAAGGCTCGTACCTGCTTCTTGCTGTTGGGACGTGGCCAACTCTGGATGGCCTCGACTTTGTTGAGTTGGGGTTTTATTACTCCCCTCCCAATGGTGTACCCAAGATATTTGGCCTCCTCCTGCCCAATGGTACACTTCTTGGGGTTAGCCGTAAACCCTGCTTCCCGAACAGAGTCCAGGACTGCTTGCACTTTTGGCAGATGTGAGGCCCAATCTGTGCTATGGACAATTATGTCATCCAGGTAAGCCGCAGCATACTTCCGATGGGGCCTCAGCATCTGGTCCATTTTCCGCTGGAATGTGGCCGGCGCATTCTGTAACCCGAACGGCATTCTTTTATATTGGAACGCCCCGTCTGGGGTTACAAATGCGGTTTTCTCTTTGGCCGACTTGGCCAGGGGGATTTGCCAATACCCTTTTGTGAGGTCAAGAGTCGTCATGTATCGGGCTGTTCCCAGCCGGTCGATCAACTCATCTATACGTGGCATGGGGTAGGTGTCAAATTTTGTAACTTTGTTCAACTGATGAAAATCGTTACAAAATCGCCAGCTCCCATCCGGTTTAGGCACCAACACAATGGGACTAGACCAATCACTTTGGGACTCCTCTATCACCCCTAAGTTCAGCATTTTCTGTACTTCCTCCCGTATTGCCTCCCGTCGGGCCTCTGGGATCCGATAGGGTTTTAACTTCACCCTTTCACCGGGCGGGGTAATAATGTCATGCTCTACCCCAGATGTTTGTCCCGGCAGCTCAGAGAATACCTCCTTGTTGCGAAGCACAAACTCCTTAACCTCCTGTTGTTGGGGTTGTGACAAGGTGGCTGCGATTCCAACCTCAGGAATCACGCAACCAGTTTGAGCTGGTGACCAAGTGTCTGCGACTAGGGACTCTCTATCCCTCCAGGCTTTCAACAGATTAACGTGATAGATCTGTTCGGGCTTTCGCCTTCCTGGTTGTCTGACCTTGTAATTCACTTCGCTCACTTTTTCCATTATCTCGTAGGGGCCTTGCCATTTGGCAAGGAATTTACTTTCAACCGTAGGGACAAGTACCAATATCCTATCCCCCGGGGAAAAGGTACGGGTCTTGGCTCCACGGTTGTACACTCTCTGCTGTGCCAACTGCGCTTGGGCCAAATGTTCCTTCACGATGGGCATTACCTGTGCAATTCGATCTTGCATCAGGGCGACATGCTCAATCACACTCCTGTGGGGAGAACTCTCACTTTCCCAAGTTTCCTTGGCAATATCCAACAGCCCTCTTGGGTGTCTCCCATACAGTAACTCAAAGGGGGAGAATCCCGTAGAGGATTGGGGCACCTCCCTAATAGCAAACATCAAATAAGGAAGTAGACAGTCCCAATCCCTTCCATCTCTATCCACCACTTTCTTCAACATTTGTTTTAGGGTTTTGTTGAATCTTTCAACCAGCCCATCGGTTTGGGGGTGATACACAGATGTACGCAATTGCGTCACTTTGAACAATTTACACAGCTCTTTCATAACCCGGGACATAAAGGGTGTACCTTGGTCCGTAAGCAGTTCTTTACAAATACCCACCCGGCTAAAAACAAGAGATAGCTCTTTGGCTATGGTTTTGGCCGAGGTATTTCTGAGAGGGATCGCTTCTGGATAACGGGTGGCATAGTCCATTATAACCAATATGTACTGGTGCCCCCTAGCGGACTTGATTATAGGACCTACCAAATCCATTGCGATTCTCTCAAACGGGACCTCAATGATGGGTAGAGGGACCAGCGGGCTACGGAAATGTGGCATCGGGGCCGACCTCTGACACACAGGGCAGGAGGAACAATAATTTTCTATGTCCTTCATCACCCCAGGCCAATAGAATCTCTGTAATACCCTCTCTCGGGTTTTCTCTGTCCCCAGATGACCTCCAAGAATGTGCCCATGGGCCAACTCCAACACCAACTTCCTGTAAGGTTTGGGCACCACAAGCTGCTCAACGGTTTCTTCTGCCCTTTTTGCCACCCGATACAGTAGGTCCTTCTCTACGCTGAAGTATGGGTAAGTGCCGGTATTATCTGGGTTCACTAACTCGCCATCTATTTTCACTACGTTTTCCCGTGCCTTTATTAGGGCGGGGTCTTTCAACTGTTCTGTGGCAAAGTTTTCCCTGTGAACCTCAAGATCAGAAAACTCCACAGACGGTAGGTTTTCGTCTGAGGAGGTGGGCTCCTCTCCAGTTTCTTGAGTCTCCCCTGCCAATACTGACAAGGGAAATTCCGGAGAGTCCTCACCACTCTCAGGGGAGTTCTGGCTATCACATTCCTGGTACATAGGGGCACCAGTGGGGGGCTCAGGATCATCCCACAGTTCCCAGAACTTCGGAAAATCCCTTCCCACAATGGCGTCATGCGGTAACTGAGATACTAAGCCCACTGGATGAGAGAGGGTACCTCTGGGGGTCTCGAAACACACTGTAGTCACTGGATACTCTCGGGTGTCCCCATGCACACAAATAACGGCTACCTTGCTATTCCCAGAGACCTCTGTTTTAACTAACTCAGCCTTTATCAGGGTCACAAGGCTACCTGAATCCAGCAATACCACAACATTTCTACCATTAATACACATTTTGCATAAATGTTTCTCAGTTCCCCGAATGGCAGTGCATGCGACTGTCGCACACAGCGACTGACGTCTGCCCGTCAGAAAGTCACACTGCATGGGTTCCTCCACAACCGGGCAATTTGCTGCAATATGTCCCGCTTGCCGGCAGCGGTAGCAAACGATCCTTCTTGCGGCCTCTTGAGCCGCTGATTTCCCAGGCTGTTCTCGCCAAACTTGGGGTAGAGCTCCCACCCTCTCACTCTCTCCACCCTCACCCCTTGGAATCCTCTTATCCGCCCCTGGGGATGGTCTGGTCTTAGGGTGGAAAGTCCGAGTGTCTCTGGAAGAGGCCGTCAGGTTCTCTGTAGCCAAGTATTTCTCCACACGATCCACAAGACCATCGGCCGTCTCTGGGTCTCCATGGCTTACCCACTTTTGGATGGCAGTAGGAAGAGCTCTCAAAAACCGATCCATTACAACACGTTCCACAATCTTTGGTGCGGACAAAGTCTCTGGCTGTAGCCACTTTCTGCTCAGGTGAATGAGATCATACATTTGAGACCTGGGGGGTTTTCCAAGCTGGAAAGTCCAGTTATGCACACGCTGAGCCCGGACAGCCAGGGTGACACCCAGCCTTGCCAATATTTCAGCTTTTAGCATCACATAGTCTTTTGCTTGGTTAGGCTCTAGGTCATAGTAAGCTTTCTGCGATTCACCAGTTAACAGAGGAGCCACTAGTCCAGCCCACTGCTCCTCAGGCCACTTTTCTCTTTCAGCGGTCCTTTCAAATGTGGTCAAAAATACCTCTGGATCATCCTCTCCAGTCATTTTTGTCAATAAACGACTCACCCCAAAGGACGCGGTATTAGTGGGACGGCTTTCCTCACTGGTCTGCGGACGTTGCTGTATTACTGCTTCCATCTGTTGTTGTAGTCTCTGCTCTTGCTTCTGCAACAGGTCTATGAAGCGGGCCTCAGATTGCTGTTGGGCTTGTTGCTGAGCCTCCAGACTCTGTTGTAAAGTTGCAAGGCTCTGTTGATGAGCTTGCTGCTGGGCTGCAAGGCTCCTTTGCAAACCTGCATTTGTCTGCTGTTGATTGGCATTTGCTAGAGCCAGCTGTTTCAGTATCTCCTCCATGCTGGCTTAAAAAAAAACTGCCACTGGTTCTCCACCAACTGTGAGGGGGTTAGCTCGGCAGCGGGTGTGTGTGACCCCCGGGATGGGCTCCCCACCCAAAAACAGGCCCAGCAGACGGAGGTTGTGGTTTTCAAAATCAAAAAGGTGCGGTTTATTTTCTATTTACAGTGACAAAAACACAGCAAGGCAAAAAAAAACATAAACAAAATAAATCCTGGTCAGTTTGACCTCTGACTAAACATGCAGGTTTCCTAAACTAACAACTGGGATCAGCCTGGTGCTGTCCTAGTCCCTAAGTCCCTGGTTTAGTAAAAGTCCAAACAAATAGCCACACAGGCTTTGCCTCACCGCACAGGGGTTCACTCTCCCTAGACAGTCCACACAGGTCTGGTTCCAGGCATGAGCTAACATCTAATGAATCTGGGAGTTTCTTATAGAGGCCTAAATGAGCTGACAAGGTTCAGCTGGTCTCATCAACTCCCTGTCTGCACGACGCCCAGCCCTCTCCCTAGAGGTATGAGTCATCCATGAGCCCACTAGTCTCAGCTGGGCTTATACAACTCTCCACCTAGCTGTATAAGTCGGCGTAAAGCCTGAATCTGGGCGAAATATATCTACCCCCCTGGATGCAACCAGGTGACTTTACCTTCCTGCTGTCACACCGCGAACGGACCGAAAGTTCGCGCGAACATTAGAACCCTATTAAATACAATGGATGCGAACGTTCGGATTCTAAAGTGCTAATTATAACGACTATTATCCATGTTATTGTCCGAAACAGAGTTTGGGAACCCGGGTTCTGCACCAGGGGACATGTATCAATGCAAAAAGAAGTTTTAAAAACGGACGTTTTCCGGGAGCAGTCATTTTAATGATGCATAAAGTGAAAAAAAAAAGTCAAATATTCCTTTAAATATTGTACCTGGGGGGTGTCTAAAGTATGCCTGTGAAGTGCCACGTGTTTCCCGTGTTTAGAACTGTCCCTGCACAAAATAACATTTCTAAAGGAAAAAAAGCCATTTAAAACTGCTTGCGGCTTTAATGCAATGTCTGGTCCCGGTAATATGGATGAAAATCTTTAGGAAAAATGGCATAGCTACCCCCCCCCCCCTACCCCAGCCCATTACCAGCCCCTTTGGGTCTTGTATGGATATTAAGGGGAACCCCGCACACAAAATAAAAAAGCCCCTATATACTCTGAACAGCCGTATACAGGCGGTGCATACAAGACAGGGACTGTAGGTTTGTTCTTCTGTAGAATCTGTTTGTAATTTTGAACAGCTGCATTGTTTAAGTGTAGCTCCATGCCAAATTCCTTTTTTTTAGCTTTTTGGAAAACATAGGGAACGGTTATCACCCCTGTCACATTTTTCTTTCTCGTACATCACGGAACACAGAGCGACATAGTCATTACTAATGGGTTATATAGATACCTTCAGGTGCTGGCACTGGCAACTTCCAAAACCGGAAGTACCCTCCCCTATATAAGCCCCTCCCATCCGGGAGCACCTCAGTTTTTTGCCAGTGTCTAAGGTGTTGGCCAAGAAGTAACATGTGTTTTCACTGAGCTTGCGTACAGGTTCTTTTGGGCCTCAGTAAGCTATTCCGGATCCGACCAAAAAAGCTTCATAGCTAAACGGTCGGTACCCGGGCCTTGCAGAGAAGAGCAAGGTTTTGCCTGTAATGCCTCTCTTAGGAGGGCTGGACCCTGGGATCCAGAGCTCTGGTCATACCCACGACCAAGATGTTTTCTGTGCAGGGTGCTATACAGGTCCAGGGGAGTGGAATCCTTGGGAACCCGGTCCCTGAAGGTTTGATTACAATGCCTGCCGTGATAGGTGAAGTTTGGGCTTCTGTGGACCAAACAGAGTCCTGCGGCGAGGAAAAGGTAAGTGGGGGCCCTCGGGAACTTGGTTCTATTGAGGGACCCCCAAGCCTATTTTGTCTTTCTGCCTGTTACCTAAGGTATTCCCGCTAATATTCTGTGTATGCCTGTTACTACTGAGAAAATGTAAAAAAATTTAATAGTAGGCAAGGAAAAAAAAAAAAAAATGTAAGACCGCGGTACCTGTGTTAGACACTAGAGGCCGCTATGGTTCTTTTTCTTGTAATGTGGATTTTTTTCTTCCAGAATCAAATCCAGGCAGTTGGTATGTTCTCTCCTGGGAAGCTGTCTCCTCTGCCCTGTTGCTGCGCTCATCCATCCCCGGGCCCTGCGGCAAAGGGACCCTGGCTCCCATCTAGCTCCTTATTGTTTTCAAAAAAGGCGCCGAAGGTGCACGTGCCCGCGCCTCTATATATAGAGGCGATCTGGAAAAAGGGGCGGAGCGGGTGGATGACGCTCAGGTGTGCGCCGCGGCGCTACTGCGCATGTGCGGGCGTCCAGCGTGTTTTAAAGCACATTATAGCTGGCTATTGAAGTGCACAGACAGAGCTAGCAACAGTATAAAGGCACACAGAGGCGGTTGATGCAGGCATCCCCTAGAAAGGCACTTTAGTAGACACCAACTGTGATATAGCAGCAATTGTGCTAGACTATTCTCAGTAAAAGTGGTGTATTACGGCTGGAATACCTCAGCTTTAGGCTTAGGAATATGCCGTCCAGAAGCTCCGGAACTGAATCTTCCAGGAAGCGAAGGGGGTCTCATCGGGCTCTGAGGATCTTGGGCATGCTTCTGCTGCACCAGTCTCCCCTGAAGTTCAGAGGTAAGTGACCGTAGAGACCCCGCAGGGGTACTTGGTACTGTGGCTGTCCTCAGTTCACCTGCTCCTGTGTATGTAACAGAGGAGGTTTTTTCCTCAGCTCTGGGAGGATTAGAGAGAGATTGTCAACATTGATCGCTGCCTCCCTGTCAGGGAAAGCGCGCCCGATCTCCGTCTCCTCCTTCAGAGTACCTGTTAGCAGAGCAACAGTCCCATACAGGGATCGACCTGCCTGAAGGGGATCAGGATAAGGTTGATTCTGTTATAGAGGAATCAACAGTGGGGGAACCTTTTCTCAGCATCTCAAGCTGAAAGATTATGGGTTCAGTCTCTGACTAACATGGTCCGATCAGCATTTAAAAATGCACCTTGCGGAACCATCAACCACTACTGTATCCTCGTTGGGGTCGCTAGAAGCCCCCAGACTGTCTGTTCTTTTCCACTTCACCCTTTACTGAAAGGGCTCACTTACCAGGATTGGGAACGTCCTGAGAAAATATTTATTCCCCCAAGAGATTTCCGGTGGTCTATCCCATGGAGGATAAGTTCATCAAAAAATGGAAGGTCCCTACAGTGGACACAGCCATCTCTTGTATGTATAAATCACTGACATATCCAATGGATAATGTCCAAATGTTCAAGAACCCAATAGATAAAAGATTGGAGTCCTTACGAAAGTCTGCTTCTTTCTACAGCAAGCTTGGTGACACAACCAGCAGTGAGGTCTGCTAAGCAGTGAAGGATCTGTTGAAACAGGCCTTGAGGGACTTGACAGATCAGCAGGCCTTGCCCTAGCTGATCTACCTAGAGCCTTAGGCTTTGCGGTTGACGCCATAAAGGATTCAGTCCATCAGGCCTCCCGCCTTACGCTGTCTATAGTACATATGCGTAGGCTTCTATGGCTCAAAAACTGGTCTGCTGAAGCTCCCTGTAAAGAATGGCTGGTTAGCGTCCCATTTCATGGTGAACGCTTATTCAGGGAAAACCTGGACAAATATATCCAGAAAATTTCCAGCGGTAAAAATACGCTCTTGCCGGTTAAAAACAGAGTTAGAGGTCCCTCTTTAAGAGGCCTGCTTCTCCAGTCCCTGGGGCATCGGCTGTGTAACAGTTCAGACGGCCTCCTCGGTCAATTCCCGGGGGTAAAAAAACAGGGACAATAGCAGGGTAATGAGAAACCCTGGGTCAGGGGAGGTACAAAACCTCCCCCAAAGTTAAATTCATTGAAGGGTTGCCCCCACTCAGTCGGGTGGGGGGAGGACTCCAGTTGTTCGCAAGAGACCTGGCGGGACACGATCAAGACAGATAGGTGCTCTCTGCAGTATGTTTGGGATACAGTTTGGAGTTAAAAGACTGTCCTCCTTCCCATTTTTGAGGTCAAACGTGCCAAGGGATCCCCGGAAGAGAGAGTCCCTCCTGTTGGCACTAGAACAACTATTGCTCCAAGGAGTAATTATGGAGGTTCCCCTGGAAGAATGAGGGTTCGGGTTTTACTCAAACCTCTTTACAGTCCCGAAGCAAACGCGGACGGGAGGCCCATATCAAATCTAAAAGGGCTAAACAAATTCCTGTATATCAGGACTTTCCGATGGAGTCGATCCGATCGGTGGCCACTGCCCTACAAGGGGAGGATTGGTTAGCCGCGATCGACATCAAAGATGCTTATTTGCACATTCCCATCTTTCCAGTCCACCAAAAATTTCTACGCTTTGCAGTAGAAGGGCGCCATTTTCAGTTCAGAGCCTTACCCTTCGGTTTGGCCACAGCACCACGAGTGTTTACAAAAATTCTGGCCCTTTATTGGCCAATCTAAGAACACGAGGTGTAACGATAATGGCATATCTAGACGACTTGTTGCTGATAGACCACTCAGTGAAAAAAGTAGACGTGGTCGTTCACAAGACAATCAAGTATCTGGAATCTCACGGTTGGATTATCAACCGAGACAAGTCAGCCCTAAAAACCAGTCAAAAGTCTGGAATACTTGGGGCTAAGGTTGGATTCAGGCCAGAGGAAAATATTCTTGCCTCGAGGAAAGGTGTTGTCTTTGAAAGATTTGATCCACTTAGTGGGTACAAAAAAGACAGCCGTCCCTACGCCTGTGCATGGGGCTGCTTGGAAAAATGGTGGCATCATTCGAAGCAGTACCCTACGGTCAATTCCATTCAAGGAATTTGCAAGGGGCCATACTGTCAGCCTGGAACAAAAAAGTTCAGGCCCTAGACTTACAATGTCCTTGTCCCCTTCCGTTCGCAAGAGCCTCCGTTGGTGGTTGGTTCCCCAGAATCTGGAAAAAGGGAAATCCTTCAGTCCGATTTCTTGGAAGGTGGTCACTACAGATGCCAGCCTTATAGGCTGGGGAGCAGTACTGGAGCAATAGTCTCTCCAGGGCAGATGGTCGGATGCAGAAAAGGCCCTGCCCATCAATCTCTTAGAGATACGAGCAGCCCGGTATGCCCTAGTAGCATGGACATCCAAACTCCAAGGGGCCCCTGTCAGAATTCAATCAGACAATGCCACAGCAGTGGCATATATCAATCATCAGGGGGGCACCAGGAGTCGTGCAGCCCAGAGGGAAGTAAATTACATCCTGAAATGGGCAGAAAGATATGTCCCAGCCATATCTGCGGTATTCATTCCAGGAGTGGAGAATTGGAAGGCGGACTTTCTAAGTCGCCAGCAATTATGCCCAGAGGAAGGGTCCCTTCACCCCGAGGTTTTCTGGACAATATGTCAGCGGTGGGGAACATCGGATGTAGATCTTCTAGCATCCAGATTCAACGCAAAGGTGGACAGGTTTGTCTCTCGGACAAGGGATCCCCTAGCTTGCGGCTCGGATGCCCTAGTGTTCCCTTGGGATCAGTTCAAGCTGATATATGCATTCACACCGCCACAATGGTTACCTCGATTACTCCGCAGAATCAGGGTAGAAAAGAAACCAGTGATTCTGGTGGCTCCAGCGTGGCCCCGAAGAGCGTGGTACGCGGAGATTGTAAAATGTCAGTGGGGAGTCCTTGGACTCTCCCACGTCGTCCGGACCTGCTTTCGCAAGGACCGATATACCACCCTTCCTTACCAGCCCTAGGTTTGACGGCCTGGCTATTGAAGCCCACATTCTAAAAAAGAGAGGGCTCTCTAATCCTGTGGTATCTACCATGATCAATGCCAGGAAGCCGGTATCCAGGCAGATCTACTATAGAATCTGGAAGGCGTACATCGCCTGGTGTGAGGCCATTAAATGGCATCCACGTAAGTACGTAATAGGTAGGATTCTGGACTTCCTACAATGGGCTGTAGATAGGAAGCTTGCCTTGAGTACTATCAAGGGTCAGATTTCGGCCTTGTCAATATTTTTTCAAAGGCCCTTGGCTTTGCATTCATTAGTCAAAGCCTTTAGACAAGGAGTGATGCGTATTAGTCCTCCGGTTAATATTCCCATATGTCCATGGGATCTAAACTTGGTTCTGTCGGTTCTACAGAAACAACCATTTGAACCATTACAGCATATTTCTTTGGTTCTTCTCACCAGGAAATTGATTTTTCTAGTAGCCATTTGTTCGGCTAAAAGAGTATCGGAATTAGCCGCCTTGTCCTGTAAGGAGCCATATCTGGTTATCCATAAGGACAGAGTAGTGTTACGTCCTCATCCAGCCTTTCTTCCTAAGGTGGTATCGAGGTTTCATTTGAACCAAGATGTGGTTCTTCCTTCCTTTTTCCCCAAACCTAGCTCGGTAGAGGAAAAGTTATTACATTCTTTGGATGTAGTAAGAGCAGTTAAAGCTTATCTAAAAGCCACTGCTCAGATTCGCAGAACGGATACTTTGTTTATTCTGCCGGAAGGCCCTAAAAAGGGTCAGGCAGCATCAAAATCTACTTTAGCCAAGTGGATTCGACAGGTCATAATACAAGCCTATGGCTTGAGAAGGAGACCGCCTCCGTTCAAAGTTAGGGCGCACTCCATGAGAGCAGTTGGAACTTCATGGGCAGTGCATCACCAGGCCTCCCTGGCTCAAATCTGTAAGGCCGCAACATGGTCTTCAGTACACACGTTTACTAGGTTCTACCAGGTGGACGTTAGAAGTCAGGAGGATGTCGCCTTTGGGCGCAGTGTGTTGCAGGCCGCAAAAGATCCTCATGTCTGATAGCGCTCAGCTTATGTATGGTGTATCCCCCCCCCTCGTTGGGCATTGCTTTAGGACATCCCATTAGTAATGACTATGTCGCTCTGTGTCCCGTGATGTACGAGAAAGAAAATAGGATTTTTATAACAGCTTACCTGTAAAATCCTTTTCTTGGAGTACATCACGGGACACAGAGCTCCCACCCCTCTTTAGGGACACTTATTGCTTTGCTACAAAACTGAGGTGCTCCCGGATGGGAGGGGCTTATATAGGGGAGGGTACTTCCGGTTTTGGAAGTTGCCAGTGCCAGCACCTGAAGGTATCTATATAACCCATTAGTAATGACTATGTCGCTCTGTGTCCCGTGATGTACTCCAAGAAAAGGATTTTACAGGTAAGCTGTTATAAAAATCCTATTTTTTTGCTGTCTGTGCCCCTGTTCAGAACATTTCACCTCACTGCGTCCCAATGACAACTGTTTTTGAAATGTGGTGTTTGTATTGAAACAAGGATTGGTGATAAAGCATCAGTAGAGAGGAGACACCTTTCTCCCATATTAATTCTTACAGGAGAGAATTTTCCTTCCAAGGGGTAGATTTCCTCTCACTTCCTGTTGTCTTCTTCCGTTTGCAAGTAGTAGTAGTTTGTAAGTTGGATGTTTGAAAGTAGGGACCTTCCGTATATACTCTGCAGAAATTGGCCCCTTAGGTGTTGGTGTTGGCACAACACTGAAAGCACTCACAGTTATTCTTGGTGGGTGCTGGAACGCCCTGCTGTCAAGTATAATATCAGGAATTGTAATAACATATAATTGTTCATCAGTGGTAGTAAAAATTGGGCCTTTGATGGTGGTGCTGGTGCCACAACACTGTAAGGCCTGACAGTTACTCTTGGTGGGCGCAGCAATGGTCCCTGCTGTGAATTATTAGATCAATAATTATAATTGCATTCCCCTGTTGAACAGGGGCTGAAAAACTGGGCCTTTGGTGGTGGTGGTGGTGGTGATGGTGTTGCTGGTGCCACAACACTGTAAGGCCTGACAGTTACTCTTGGTGGGCGCAGCAATGGGCCCTGCTGTGAATTATTAGATCAATAATTATAATTGCATGCCCCTGTTGAACAGGGGCTGAAAAATTGGGCCTTAGGCACTGGTGGCACAACACTGCAACCCCTCACAGATACTGTACTTGGAGCACAGCAATGAGGCCTGTTGCAAAGTATTGCATCAAAAATTTTAATTACACGCCCCTGTTAAACAGGGGCTGAAAAATTGGGCCTTAGCCACTGGTGGCGTCACCCATAAACCAAAATGATCTTCCAAGCTATCATCGTTAATCGTATCATTGAGGAGGAGGAGGAGGATAGCCAGACAACATAACAGCACAGGTACTCAGCATCAGCATCAGTCTTGAAGGGATGTGACATTTTAAAATCAATTAGTCTGTTATATCAGCATCTGGTGTGTGGTAGCTGGTGGTGATCCAAGACTGGTTCATCTTGATGAAAGTCAGTCGATCAACCGAGTCGGTGGACAGGCGCACCCTGTGATCCGTGACAAATCCTCCAGCAGCACTGAATGTGCGTTCTGAAAGAACGCTGGATGCAGGACAGGCCAGTAGCTCAATTGCATACTGTGCAAGCTCTGGCCAGTGATCCATCCTCAAGACCCAGTAAGCCAGAGGATTTTCGGTGGGGAAGGTGTCCAAGTCTGACCTTGCCCCTAGGTATTCCTGCACCATGTATATCAGACGCTGGCGATGGTTGCTGGAACCGATCATACTTTGGGGCTGCGGACTAAAGAATTGTCTGAACGCATCGGTCAGACGGCCACCTTCCCCACCGCTCCTTCTTTGACTGCCCGAAGCCTCAGCAACTCGTTGTCCAGGACCAGGAGTTTGTAACCTCCCAGTCTCTGGGAACGCGTTGCACAGACCTTTCTGCAAGGCCTCCCGGAGTTGTCTCATCCTCTGCTCCCTCTGCGACGGTACGATAAGGTCCGCAACCTTACCCTTGTACCGTGGATCAAGGAGAGTGGCCAGCCAGTAATGGTCCCTCTCCTTGATCCGAAGAATACGAGGATCCTTCCGCAGACTTTGCAGGATCAGGGAGGCCATGCAGCATAGGTTAGCTGAGGCATTCAGTCCGGAGTCCTCTGGGTCACTAAGGACGACATGATCCGCAGCCACCTCCTCCCAGCCACGTACAAGTCCACTGGTTTCTTGGGACTGTAAATCATCCCTAAAAGACTGCTGCTGATGATGCTGAGTGCCAGCCTCCACCTCCATGCTGACACAATCCTCCTCCTCCTCCTCCTCCTCCTCCTCCTCTTCCTGTGCGATGGGTGGGACAGAAGGAACACTGTCTGGGTAAAGGGGGCCTTGAGAGGCAAGGAAGTCCTCCTCTTCCTGCCTCTGTTCTGCCTCAAGTGCCCTGTCCATTATTCCACGCAGCGTGTGCTCCAACAGGTGGACAAGAGGTACAGTGTCACTGATGCATGCACTGTCACTGCTCACCATCCTCGTGGCCTCCTCAAATGGTGCCAGGACAGTGCATGCATCCCTGATCATGCCCCACTGGCGTGGTGAAAAAAAACCGAGCTCCCCTGACCCTGTCCTGGTGCCGTAGTCGCACAGGTACTCATTGATGGCTCTCTGCTGCGTGTGCAGCCGCTGCAGCATGGCCAACGTTGAGTTCCACCTGGTGGGCATGTCACATATAAGGCGGTTCTTGGGCAGGTTCAACTCCTTTTGAAGCTCAGCCAGGCGAGCACTGGCATTATAATATCTGCGGAAATGCACACAGACTTTCCTGGCCTGCCTCAGGAAATCCTGTAAGCCCGGGTACCTGCCCAAGAACCGCTGCACCACCAGGTCAAGGACGTGAGCCATACAGGAGGTTGGTGCCATTGTCGCAAACCACCATTCCTGGCTTAAGCTGGCGTGGCGTCAACCACCTCTCGGCCTGCCCCTGCAGAGCAGACAGGACCTCTGCCCCAGTGTGGCTCCTGTCCCCCAAACACACCAGCGCAAGCACGGCATGGCATCTTTTTGCCTGCGTACTTGCGTAGCCCCTTGAACGCCTACGGAGCACCGCTGGTTCCGAGGACAAACCACAGGAAGAGGCCATGGAGGAAGAAGAAGAGGAGGGGGTGGAGGAGAGAGGTGTGTCACAACCAGTAGTAGCATTTTGGAGGCGTGGGGGTGGAACAACCTCCAACACTACTGCACCTTGTCCTGCATCCTTCCCAGCTGTCAAAAGAGTGACCCAATGGGCCGTGAAAGAAAGGTAACGTCCCTGTCCATGCCTGCTGGACCATGAGTCAGCGGTAATATGCACCTTACCGCTGACCGCCCTGTCCAGCGAGGCCAAGACATTGCCTTCCACATGCCTGTAGAGAGCCGGAATAGCCTTCCGTGCGAAAAAGTGTCGTTTGGGAACCTGCCACTGAGGAACCGCACATTGCACAAACTCACGGAAGGGGGCCGAGTCTACCAACTGAAAAGGCAGCAGTTGAAGCGCTAGCAATTTAGCCAAGCTAGCATTCAACCGCTGGGCATGTGGATGGCTGGGAGTGAACTTCTTTCGACGGTCCAGCAGCTGGGGCAGGGAAATTTGCCTGCTAGAATCGGACGTTGGTGTACTGCTAGCAGAGTGCCCGCAAGTACTTGCCTGTGACACACCTAATTCTACACCTTCATTCCTCTCAGAGCAGGTTTCAGAGAGGAGTGAAGGTATAGTGGGGTTGGAGATCCCAGCTGATGCGGTGCAAGAAGAGGTCAGCTTTGTTCTTTGGTGTGGGTCTTTAAGGTAGGCTTGCCAACGAGCTGCATGGCAGGTCAACATATGTCTGATCAAGCATGTGGTGCCCAAGCGGCTGATGTTTTGGCCACGCGATATACGCTTGAGACATATGTTGCAAACAGCAGCTGTGCGATCTGATGCACTCGCCTCAAATAAGGCCCACACCAAAGAACTTTTTGAATGACGGGCAGAGGCAGCGCCCTGCACAGGCGGAGCTCTGCGGTGTGATTCCGTCGGTGTTCTGCCCATACGCTGGCCACTCAAGGGCATCCTGCCTCGTTGGGGATGTGCCTCCTCCTCATCCTCCTCCTCCTCCTCTCTCCTATTAGGCACCCACGTGGAGTCAGTGACCTCATCATCCCCTCCCTCCTCATCACTGGAGCCAATCTGGCAGTATGCTGCAACTGCTGGAACATGACTGCCAGATTGGTGTCCTTCTTGAGCATCCCCTCTCTCTGCTCTCACGCTGCTGCCTTCCTCTAGCTGGGTATCATCATCAGATCCTTCCAAACGCTGGGCATCCTCCTGGAGCATGTACCCAACACTGTGCTCAAACAGTTCGGGGGACTCCTCAGGAGGAGGGCATGGTGGGTCTAGGGAAGGATTGACTAATGAAGATAATGATACCAGAGAAGAGGACGCTTTGGCAGCTGCTTTGCCACTACCCTGAGCCTGGGTGAGAGAGGATGAGGAGGATGAGGTGGGCTTGGTCATCCACTCTACCAAGTCTTCGGCATGATGTGGCTCAACATGTCCAGCTGCCGAAAACAAGGACAAGCGTGTCCCATGGCCATGTGCTGATGACAATGCACCGCGTACACGACCAGCACTGTTGCCCCCAGACACAGAGCCTGCTTGCCCTCTTTTTTTGCCTCCTGACTGTCTGCCTCTCCTTGGTTGCCTTCCAGACATTTTAATGGATGGCCTGCAGGGAGATGGGAAAAACAGCAATAAGGGCTACCTTCAGGTGTATATTGTGCAGGAGGCTTAGCAACAATGACACTGACACTGTCCCCTGCCTATCCTTCTCTGTCCCTAAACACAAGGATTGAAAATATGGTTCAGCAAAAAAGTTTTAGAACAGAATAGCACACTGACACTTTCCCTCACTGTCCTACTCTGTCCCTCCCTACAAACAAGATTTAGCACAGAATAGCACACTGATAATTTCTACGAGTGTCCTTCTCTGTCCCTCAACTCAGGGATTGAAAATATGGAACAGCAAAATAGTTTTAGAACAGAATAGCACACTGTCAGTTTCCCTCACTGTAGCTCTCTGTCCCTCAACTCAAGGATTGAAAATATGGAACAGCAAAATTGATTTAGAACAGAATAGCACACTGTCAGTTTCACTCACTGTACCTCTCTGTCCCTCAACTCAAGGATTGAAAATATGGTTCAGCAAAATAGTTTTAGAACACAATAGCACACTGACACTTTCCCTCACTGTAGCTCTCTGTCCCTCAACTCAAGGATTGAAAATATGGTTCAGCAAAATAGTTTTAGAACAGAATAGCACACTGTCAGTTTCCGTCACTGTAGCTCTCTGTCCCTCAACTCAAGGATTGAAAATATGGAACAGCAAAATTGATTTAGAACAGAATAGCACACTGTCAGTTTCACTCACTGTACCTCTCTGTCCCTCAACTCAAGGATTGAAAATATGGTTCAGCAAAATAGTTTTAGAACACAATAGCACACTGACACTTTCCCTCACTGTAGCTCTCTGTCCCTCAACTCAAGGATTGAAAATATGGTTCAGCAAAATAGTTTTAGAACAGAATAGCACACTGTCAGGTTCCCTCACTGTAGCTCTCTGTCCCTGAACTCAAGGATTGAAAATATGGTTCAGCAAAATAGTTTTAGAACACAATAGCACACTGTCAGTTTCCCTCACTGTAGCTCTCTGTCCCTCAACTCAAGGATTGAAAATATGGTTCAGCAAAATAGTTTTAGAACACAATAGCACACTGACACTTTCCCTCACTGTAGCTCTCTGTCCCTCAACTCAAGGATTGAAAATATGGTTCAGCAAAATAGTTTTAGAACACAATAGCACACTGACACTTTCCCTCACTGTAGCTCTCTGTCCCTCAACTCAAGGATTGAAAATATGGTTCAGCAAAATAGTTTTAGAACAGAATAGCACACTGTCAGTTTCCCTCACTGTAGCTCTCTGTCCCTCAACTCAAGGATTGAAAATATGGAACAGCAAAATTGATTTAGAACAGAATAGCACACTGTCAGTTTCACTCACTGTACCTCTCTGTCCCTCAACTCAAGGATTGAAAATATGGTTCAGCAAAATAGTTTTAGAACACAATAGCACACTGACACTTTCCCTCACTGTAGCTCTCTGTCCCTACAAACAAGGATTAGCACAGAATAGCACACTGTCACTGACACTCTCCCTACCTATCCTTATTTGTCCCTAAACACAAGGAATCCAGGATTATGTAAAGGAAAAACACACGCGCTGGCGACTTTTTATAGTGTGGGGCGTGTACTAAACCCCATCAGCAATAATTGGCCACAGGCATCCTGCCTGTGGCCAATCATTGCTCTCCTCGCTGCCGGCGCTGTGATTGGCCAAGCATGCGGGGTCCTAGTGCATGCTTGGCCAATCACAGCGCCTGGATGACACTGCGATGGCGTAGTGCATTGTGGGCCGTTCGCGTCACTCGAATTTGGCGCGAACGGCCCAAATCGTTCGATCTTCGTCGAACGATCGAACAGCCGATGTTCGAGTCGAACGTATGTTCGACTCGAACACGAAGCTCATCCCTACTGCTGAGGAAGGAGTGGGATAGGTTGCAGTTACATCAGGGAGTGGTCTACCGAAGGGGCCCCTCTGATGACTCAGAAGATAAGTGGCAGCTGTTCCTCCCAGAGAAACATCGGGAGACTGTTCTGATTGCCCTGCATGACAATCATGGCCACCTAGGGGCTGAAAGGACCTTTCAACTTGTCAGAAGTCGGTTCTATTGGCCCTGCATGAGGGCAGAGGTAGAGGAGTACTGCCACTCATGTGCGCGATGCATCCAGAGGAAGACTTTGCCCCATCAAGCTGCCCCAATGGGCCATCTACAGAGCCAAGGGCCCATGGACCTGGTGTGCATTGACTTTCTCTGCCTCGAACCCGACCTGAGTGGAAAAGGAAATGTTCTGGTGATAACCGACCATTTCACCCGGTATGCCCAGGCTTTCCCCACCAAAGACCAGAAGGCCTCCACCGTGGCCAAGGTACTTATGGAGAAGTACTTTGTCCATTATGGGCTGCCACAGAGACTCCATTCAGACCAAGGGAGGGACTTCGAGAGTAAGCTGATCCGGAAGCTCTTGGATTCTTTGGGAATTAAGAAGACTCGAACTACACCTTACCATCCTCAGGGAGATGCTCAGCCGGAAAGGTTCAACCGAACCTTGCTCAACATGTTGGGGACTCTGGAAAGCGAGAAAAAGCAACATTGGAGCCAACACATAGCAGCCATAGTACATGCTTACAACTGCACCATCAGTGATGCTACAGGCTACTCCCCATATCGACTCATGTTTGGGAGAGAAGCGAGACTACCGGTGGACTTGGCTTTTGGCACCTCACTGGACCATTCCTCAGCCACATCCCACAAAGGATATGTGGACAGGCTCAGACACAGCCTGAAAGTAGCCTATGAACAAGCTCAAGCGGCCTCAGATCAAAGGGGAGCTCGGAATAAAAGAAATTTCGACTTGAAGGTCCGGGTACAAGACCTACAGCCCAGGGATCGAGTACTGTTGCGCAATCTGGGAGTCCCCGGAAAGCACAAACTTGCAGACAGATGGAGATCTGAACCCTATGTCATCTGCAGGAAGTTGCCGGGCCTACCTGTCTACAAGGTGAAGCCAGAGGGAAAGGTAGGCCCACTGAAGACATGGCATCGAAACCACCTGCTCCCACTTGCAGAGGCAGTTAGAATACCTCCCGTGGGAGACTCCCCTGAACCGGCCTCTATCTTGGATACTCCTAGGCCGAACACTCGGTCAGAGACCTCCCGAGCTGAAAATGGAGAAGCCTCCCAACTTAGTGGAGATGAGGAGGGAGAACTTGATTGGCTGTGGCCTTCCCCAACTCCAGGAACTTCTATCATAGATCTTCCAGTCACCCAAGATACCACAGATGAAACACTGAACCCAGAGGCTACAGAGTTCATCCCCTTTAGTCCTTCAGCAGATTACTGGGAAGATGCCCATGATAGTTGCTCCGAGGAAGAGGAGCCTGTGGCGCCAGAACCAGAGATTCCAGGAGAGCAAAGGGCTCGAAGAGTCATTCGACCTCCTAAGAAGCTGACCTACCCTCAGATGGGGAACAGTTCGGAAGACTCTGTAGTCACTGCTAGGAGAAATGCTGAGATTCCGGATCCCTCCACTGTCCATTTGGTGGAGGGCAACCCCAGCTCACTCTCTGGCACAGTTAGGCAGGCCATCCATGATAATGTGACCTGTGGGCAAGGGAATTCTACCCCTCAGTTATGGTGGGAATCCCCTATCCCAACATCGTTTTCAGAATTGTCCAGTGTTATAGTTGTTGTTAAAATTTATCTTTGGGGACCAAAGAGTTTGAGTGGGGGGAGTGTGTAGCGGGGTGTTCCCCTATAATGGGAAGAGACTACATCACCCATAACCCCATTCTTCACATGTTCCACCGCAGAGACTCATGGGAGGGGTTATAAAAGGAGGAGGCGAGGCCGGGCTCGGCCTCTTTGGGACACGAGACTTCACAGATGGATCCTCCTGTGCGGATGTGTCGGAGTGCAAGGCCTGAAGCCTGAGGCCTTGCTCAGCACCAAAGAGCCTTCCACCCCCCTCTGCGAGCCTGGGTGACATCTGACTTTGTGCGCTACAGCCTTGTTGGATCGGGGACCCGCTCGTTGGAGAGATCAAGTGTGTGTGACACGGTCGGTGGAGGTTTCCCGGACTGGATCCGTAGTCCGGCGGGTGAGAGGGCATAAGCCCAGCTAAGATACTGTTACTGCATATAGGCCTATAGACTGCCGTGGCCTACAAGTTATTTTGATACCCCTATTGAAGAGCCTTGTCAGAACTGAGCCTGCGGCTTTATTTAACCAAGTTCTATACCCCTTGGATTACAAAGTTATACTCTGTTTAAAGTGCACCACCATTACAGACCTGCCGGTGAAGAAAGAAGGACTAAGTTAAATATTAGAACCAGGCCTGGTGGGGATTCTAGCGTGTTTGATTACTGCGCCATAGGGCACTTAGTTAACGGTTGCCCGTATGGCGCACCTGTAGCGTGTGTTACTACATAGTGTGTTAGAGTGGCAGGACGCTGCCCTTAGGAGTGATTATCTTGAACTGTGATTACTGTTACCCCCTTTATCCATATTGAGAAAAAATAAGTAAAACACTTTACCTAATACAATTCATTACTGTGTCCTTGCTTAGTTATTATATTGCATAGGATATATCATTGATTGTTAGTACTAGCTGTGCCAGAAGGGGATAGAGCCTATTGCCGGGGGTTGGCGGAGCTGCACTCAGGGCCAAAATCTAATTCTGCGGCCTCCTTAGTTGGAGGTATCGCTACAGTCACATGCTGTGACCTCACTTCCTGTTGGTAACTTCTTTAGTGAGGATCACATGCTGTGACATCACTTCCTGTTTGGATTTTAATCCTGTGGGGATTTCAATAAAAGGAGAGACACACAGCTCCCAGACACACTATGCTGGTATGCTGAGATGAGAACATAGCTTTTGTGGTGCTGCCTTCTTGGGATGAATGGGAATGAACGGTGAGTGGATCTTAGCAAACTTAACTTAAAGATAGCATTATTGCAAAGAGATGAAATCTGATGTGTGCTTAGATAGCACAGGAATTATAGGCTGTGTGCTCTGCAAGCAACCAATAATTCCACGACAGTAAATGGCGACTCTGATTGGACCAATTGCGGCCTCTTTGAGCATCACATCAGCAGAGGGGGGAGAGTGGACCTGCGATGTGATGCGTGAAGAGGCTGTACTTTGTAAAAGAACAAAAAATGTCGTCTTTTTGAAATAATGCTGTTTGCAGTACGAGAGATGTGTGTGTGATTTTGTCATGGATCATATGCCTGTGAATTTGATTGTGTGTGCCTGGGTGGGTATGCCTGGGTGTGCCTGGATGTTTGTGTGAGAGAAGCTGAAAATGGCTGCCCCCATGAGGTTTAGCGGGGGGGGGCAGGCAGCATGGCTATCACTGCCAACATGTTTGAAAGTTGTGTATATCTGACTTTCCAATTTTCAGAACAAAGTTGTGTGTAGTGTTTGAGCCTGTGTGAATGCTGATGGAAACTGTATATTGTGTATAAAATGAAGGTATAGCTGTGATTATTTAGTGCAGCCTGCACTGAGAAGTTTGTAAATGGATGATTGTTTGCGAGCCATGTGCTTGAATGGGGGAAGGGCTTGCCCACTGCTTTGTATTGCTGGGGCTATGCCCTGAGGGAAGGAATCTCTGGGCAGACATGTAGGACAACAATATACTGTATGTGTGTAGTGTTTGTGATTTCTATGAAAAATAGAAATGGATAGATTGTGATTTTTGCCTTTATAGGGGACAAAGACACATGTCTCCATAAGTGTAAAAATATTTAAACAAAAGAGTTTGGTTTTTGAGTTGAAAATTCCCGCCGCATATCCAAGTGGCCAGGCATTGCTAGAAGGCAGACAATAGTATGTCTGTGCGATGGCTTGGTACGGAAGCTGAGGCCACTGTGTGTGTGAACTTTAGGTAGAGAAAAGTGGTGAATATCTCAGAGTATATTAACTTAGAGAAATGAATATGTTTTTAAAATTGTCATGTAACTTACATTTTTTTAAATGTGTTGTTTAGTTGGCCAAAAGGTTTAAGTTTGTAAGTGTACATATGGTCCTTGTAGAGTGTAGCAGACACACCTTTTTCAGTGGATTTTGATGATAATTTAGAAAAATCTCAATGGTGTAGTCTGTCTTTGTGGAGAAAAACATTTTTGATTTTCTTTTGACGTCCCATGCTGGTTTTGGCGGGAAAAATTGCATGGCGCCATTGTTGTTGTCCATGAGGCTTGCGATGGTTCATCCACCATTCATGGGCTTGCCTCTGGTAGGCTGTTGCCTTACCTTTGTTTGCTGATGTCACTGTGTGTTGCATGGTCATCTGCTGATCTCAGCTTGTGATTTTGAAGGATTTATGCCTTTGCAATGGGACTATTAATCCCTCATTTTTAGCTCTATAATTCAGTATTGTGGCTTAATTTTTTGGGTTTTTTATTGCATCATCTGGGCATTCATCTGGACTTTTATCATTAAATGTTTTCAAATCATTGGACATTATTTTTTGGTATCTAGTGGCTAGTACCTTTGCTGAGTGTGCACTGCTTTTTGCACATCGGCCCCTGGATGCTATATTAACATTTGTTGATTGGCGCAGTTTTCTTCTGTTCTATGCGTTTACAGTTTGACCTGTGCACTGCTGGGAAGAGTAGTGAGACACCAGGGTGACATACTGAGAGACTGGTTAAATAGTTTTTCTAAGCATCGCCTTTTGAGTTGAGTAGAGTGGTATCTTGAGATAGCGCGGTCTTACCCCGAGGGGCCACGACGCGCTTGCGGACACACGCACATGCTGGGGCCTATTTATGGATGGGATCTGGCTGACCTACCAGCAGTTGGAGTGTGGGGGGAGGCCAACGCAGAGACAGGGACAACATGCAAACTCCATGCAGATGGTGTTAGGAGGAAGGTTTCTCTGTTTTCATTTAAGTGAATGTAAGCTATTGCAGGGTCAGCTGACTTTGCAGTATATGAGCGGCGTTTTTTTTTGTATTGGATTTTGGTTTTAAGAAAAACTTCACTTTACACTGAATTTTGATAGATTGTAAGACTAACAGAGTTTTTGTACAATGATGTGTTTTTATGTTTAAATATTTGGGAGTTTCCCAGAGGGCAATTCATTTTTTGGAACTTGTACTGTATAGCCATCTTTTGGCAGGAGTTTGTATTTTGAGTCCCAACTTATGGTCTGACTTCCAGGGAATGTGGGTCAGGGGGGATTCCCTCCCATTTGCAAAGGGGGGTTTATTCCATCATTTCCTTGACAAGGTTTTAAATGGTTGAAATATATATGATGTGTAGCCATGGATTTTTTTGAAGTCTTGATAGACAAGGCGATTAGGGCTAAGGCCTCCCCTCCCCCTCCCTCTTCCTGAACAATTGATATGTAAATAAACCAGGTTTTTTTTTAAGTAGCTGAGCATAACTGGAAGTTTCTTTTCAGCATTTATATATCAGCAGAAAGTTGGTGGGAGGAGCTTGGGGTTTTTAAAGGTGAGCAATGAGATTTGTGTTTGGAAGGAAAATAGAAAAACATTTTTGCATTTAAAAGTGTTTTATATTTTGTTCCAGTTTTGTGAAGTTTTGTACTGTAATACAGTTTTGGGTAGAAAGCAAAACAGGGGGGGCATCACCATTGTTTTATCATCTAGATACAGAGAGAAGCCACATTGTTCTGCAGGTGGTAAACTGGCGTAAGTGTTCTGTGTGGTTTAGTCTGACAACGCAGTGTATGGGTGTATAGCGGAAAATGCTTGTGTATGCATGCACTGTGAGGGGTAGAGGCCTAATTCGGGGGTTGATCTGTGGTTGTTGCTGTAGTTCCAAAAGTGTTGGGACAACAAGCCATAGAGTTGACGCCTCGGTTAGGGTTTCTAGTTGGAGGACTTGACCATATAGTGGTTGTAGTTCTTCAATTCACCGTATAAGAAGACACCGGGCGGTGATCTCCGAAAATGGGTGCAACGGTTTAACCTGGACGCAGGTTTCAGACGATAAGCCGAATCGAATCGCCATGGACACAAGGAGGTCTGTGCAAAGGGAAGGAATGGAGGCTTCCCATAGTCAGACGGTCACACGGTGCACGAAGCCTAGTTTTGGGGCAAAGGCCTTTGAACCCCAAAAAGATTAACATAGGTGGTCCAAGGATACTATTTTGGGTATCCCTCTGGAATGGATGTAGTTGAGCTGCGGCTTCAGAAATCTGTAATGATGAGTGTTGATGGAGGTTAAATTCTCATGCCCGTTAGTTTGAACTTTGTATGGCTGGTCCATGGAAGGTTCTCGAGCTGCTCTCGTGTTTTTCCCATTATATTTTTGTCGATTGCTGAAAGGGTAAAGGGAGAATTCTGGCTGTTTTTGTTTTTTCATTTGTGGATTTGGAAACTGGGAAGTATCTCCCCCACGTTCATATCTGAATGTTTGTATGTAGTAACGTGAATATGTTCGAACTTACCGCGGCGATCCTTCGATGCGTCGCGGCTGTTGTATTTTTGTAGGAACGGGAAAAGTAAGGGTTACAGAGGGTTTTGTTTGAATCGGTTTTGAAAGAATGTCATTGACAATTTACCAATGTACAGGAATGTCATTATTGTTTTACCATTCTTTGCAGGTTAAATATGAAGGATAGAGTAATGATTTTGCTTATAAGTATTTTTCAGGTCCAAGGAGTTTGTACACAGAGAACAGGTGTATGTAGACAGCGGTACATATGGATAAATACGAGTCTAAGGGAGGTAAAAGTATCATAGGCTATTTCATTGTTTCTTTTTTTTTTCTCCTGCACCACGCATTTCTTCCTTCAGTCGGTAATGAGGAAGAAAAGGGGGGAGAATGATAAATGTAAGAGTGACAGTTTTTTTTTGTCAAACGAATAATGTTAACCTCTGTAATTCTAACCAAGTTTGTGCCAAGACTGTCTTTCTTTGATAGAATTTGAATTGGCAAGCAGCAGTCTGGTGAAGTAGGTTCCCATCCCAGAGGCTAAGAACCTTTTGGCAATGGTTCCAGGTATTGTAAGCCACGCACAGGTTATGCAGTGACCACAGTCCCGATGTCTGGGTTATTGTCATATGAGGGTTGTTTGGAGGTCAATCAAAATCAGGTTCGTACTCTCCTCATTAGCTGTCACTTATATTCTCGGCTGATGAGGTGGGTGCGATCGTTGTGACATGAACTTCAAAATGTCCACCACAGGGTTCACGAATCCCTCATGGACCCTGACACAATAACTAGTTTACATTCTTTCCAACCAGGTGACTGGGTCGTTGTAAAGAAGCTTGAGGGATGAGACCACGCCAGCCACTGCAAGAAGCGGCTCAACCACACCAAAGAATGAGGAGTATCTTTGTTTATTTATATTTTTGTTGTTTAGTAAATTTTAGCAAGGGTAACGGTGAAAAGCACCCCAAGTTATTATTTAAAGTGTATTTTCTGACTAGCTCAGAAAGCAAACAGGACCGATGGTCTGTTCTGAGTCTTCACCAAGTTTTAGTCCCCAGCGATGACAGCGGTACATGCCATTTATGATGTTATTATGGGTATGAGGAGTTTTGACAAACTAGTGAAGACACCAAACAGACACTTGTCAATGGAATCTAACGATGTATTTTTAGAGGGTAAAATTGTTTTAGTTTTAATGGCTCTGCCTCTTGTCGGTTTGGGTATCTAGGCAGCCCACAAGTGGGTTTGAACTTTAGTTTGGTGTTTGTGCGGATCTTCAGCTTATAAAGGTAATTCCCCCAAAGCAAGAGGTTCATGCGTGATGGTGAAGCTGTCCCAACGTCTTAGGTCGCGGCCGATCGCGAGGATCTGATGGCGCAGGAAATTAAGAATGGCAGGGACAGCTAGAAGGGATTTGTTCACCAACCCCGGCCAGGTCTGGGCATGGTGTCCTGCATGAGGGGGGGCTCGGGCTTGGGATACGATTGAACAATTCTCATCCGTTAAGGATAGGGTTCTTCATGTAATTGTTGAAGCCAGAGCTGTAGCTAAGTGAAGGTTGGGAGTCTATTTTAAGGGTCTGGGAATCTTTGGGGATCTAATTTTTATTTTACAGCGGATCGTGGTTAAAGGAAGTGGGAATATATATACTCATGTCGTTTTTATCTCTATTCTTTCTATGTCGTGACGAGGTGCTCCTGTTGCCTGATTTGACGCGTGACCAGAGTTTCCTTGATGAGACGCCCCGAAGCCGGACCCACATACAAGACACAGAGGATTACAGACCGATCGGCGATTACTACAGCTCACCATGTCGTGTCCTCCTTTATAAGTCATGCCCCTGAAGAGTAGAGTCTACATGTCAAGCCGTGTTTTCCTTTTTATGGACTAAGGACTGATTCATTTCCGGGTGTAAGAAGCAGATCAACTTTCATTGAGGGACACATGGGGTGCATATGACAAAAAAGGGAGGACTGTTGTGGAGATTTTTATGGAGATGTATTTAATATGTATTGTCATAGCGTCACCCAGTGTTAGTACTTCCGCAACCCGCTCTAAAAGAACTGATTGGGGTAGTCTGAGGCTGGTTGAATCCCGTCTGATAGGGGAAAACGTCTTGAGGTTGGAGTGTGATGTTTGCATGGTGCGGATATGTCCACCGACAGGGGCCCTCTGTGCATTAGCACGGACGATCGTTGAGGAGGGGATGTCCTCGCTCTGCAACAACATCATTGGTTATGAGCAGATGCGTGCTCTTGTCTCTGCTGTGTCTGATCAACATTGGTTGGGATTCGTAGTGCGCGTCTGCAGATAGCCTCCCTCCCCCATTCAATAATAGTATAATCTTAATATGCGTTATTCTATGGAATAGCGCAGAATAAGAATTCCTATCAACGGTAACTTTAGCCATCATACGTTATTGTATTCATTGTATGTATTATTGTATTGAATCCTTTAAACTATATTTCTTGAGTGGGATTCATGTATGGCATCTCCTGTTGGAAGGGATGTCCTTGTCATTTTCCCTGTGTGAAGGTCACATGCTGTGACCTCACTTCCTGTTGGTAACTTCTTTAGTGAGGATCACATGCTGTGACATCACTTCCTGTTTGGATTTTAATCCTGTGGGGATTTCAATAAAAGGAGAGACACACAGCTCCCAGACACACTATGCTGGTATACTGAGATGAGAATATAGCTTTTGTGGTGCTGCCTTCTTGGGATGAATGGAAATGAACGGTGAGTGGATCTTAGCAAACTTAACCTAAAGATAGCATTATTGCAAAAAGATGAATCTAAAGTGTGTGCTTATAGAGCACCGGAAATATGGGCTGTGTGCTCTGTACACAACAGCCTAGAAATTCCACAACAGACTTCACAATTAAGTTCAGTCAAACCCTGCTTATGAACTAACTCTGGGTTCAGTGTCATTGATGGGATCCCAGGCTGCCAGTGGCGCTGTTTCCACACTCATAAAGAACATAAAAAGGCTTGATGATAGTGTGATATCGTTTTAAGATATATTTTTATTAATAAACAACAACCCCTCTACCAGGGTACTTACATTTGCTGGGTGCTTCAGTGTATAGAAAGCCAAATCGCTAAAAACGCTAAAACAGTGTGTCACTCCATGTTGAGTAGGGATGGGCCCGGTGCTCGATTCGAACCCACGTTCGAATCGAGCACCGGGCGTTCGCTCGCTCGGCGAGCCCAGAACTATTTGGGCCGTTCGCATCACATTCGTGTGATGCGAGCGGCCCCGCAATGCATTTCGGCCGGCGCGGCCGGCGCAGTGCATTGCTGGCTGATGATTGGCCAAGCATGCACTGTGACCCCGCATGCTTGGCCAATCACAGCGCCCGAAACTCGGAGAGCAATAATTGGCTACAGGCAGGACGCCTGTAGCTAATTACAGCTCAGGGGCTTTAGTACACGCCCCACCATTTAAAAGGCCGCCACGCCGTCGGCCCCGGTCACATGAGTTCCGGCTTTAGGAGAGATCAGTCTGCTGATTCTGTCTTTGCTTGATACTGAAAGATTTGCTCTTCTTTGCTAAACCATTGGCTATTTCTTTGCTAAACCATTGCTACCTAAGTCATTGATCGTTCATTGCTGCTGATTGCACAGTTAGTGTGTTATTAGCTGCTGCTGGGGATTAGTCTGGTGCGTGCTTACTGTTAGTACAGTATTGCAGTAGTACCAACCGCAGTGCTGTTAGCACAGCATTGCACCCCAACAGCACCCATAGGACTTCTAGTGTGTTAGTGGCAGCAAACAGAGCTCCTATATTTTCTTCTCAGCAGCACCCATAGGACTTCTAGTGTGTTAGTGGCTTCACACAGAGCTCCTATATTTTCATCTCAGAAGCACCCATAGGACTTCTAGTGTGTTAGTGGCATCACACAGAGCTCCTTTATTTTCTTCTCAGCAGCACCCATAGGACTTCTAGTGTGTTAGTGGCAGCAAACAGAGCTCCTATATTTTCTTCTCAGCAGCACCCATAGGACTTCTAGTGTGTTAGTGGCATCACACAGAGTTCCTATATTTTCATCTCAGAAGCACCCATAGGACTTCTAGTGTGTTAGTGGCATCACACAGAGCTCCTATATTTTCTTCTCAGAAGCACCCATAGGACTTCTAGTGTGTTAGTGGCATCACACAGAGCTCCTATATTTTCTTCTCAGCAGCACCCATAGGACTTCTAGTGTGTTAGTGGCAGCAAACAGAGCTCCTATATTTTCTTCTCAGCAGCACCCATAGGACTTCTAGTGTGTTAGTGGCAGCAAACAGAGCTCCTATATTTTCATCTCAGAAGCACCCATAGGACTTCTAGTGTGTTAGTGGCATCACACAGAGCTCCTATATTTTCTTCTCAGAAGCACCCATAGGACTTCTAGTGTGTTAGTGGCATCACACAGAGCTCCTATATTTTCTTCTCAGCAGCACCCATAGGACTTCTAGTGTGTTAGTGGCAGCAAACAGAGCTCCTATATTTTCATCTCAGAAGCACCCATAGGACTTCTAGTGTGTTAGTGGCATCACACAGAGCTCCTATATTTTCATCTCAGAAGCACCCATAGGACTTCTAGTGTGTTAGTGGCATCACACAGAGCTCCTATATTTTCTTCTCAGCAGCACCCATAGGACTTCTAGTGTGTTAGTGGCATCACACAGAGCTCCTATATTTTCTTCTCAGAAGCACCCATAGGACTTCTAGTGTGTTAGTGGCATCACACAGAGCTCCTATATTTTCTTCTCAGCAGCACCCATAGGACTTCTAGTGTGTTAGTGGCAGCAAACAGAGCTCCTATATTTTCATCTCAGAAGCACCCATAGGACTTCTAGTGTGTTAGTGGCATCACACAGAGCTCCTATATTTTCATCTCAGAAGCACCCATAGGACTTCTAGTGTGTTAGTGGCATCACACAGAGCTCCTATATTTTCTTCTCAGCAGCACCCATAGGACTTCTAGTGTGTTAGTGGCAGCAAACAGAGCTCCTATATTTTCTTCTCAGCAGCACCCATAGGACTTCTAGTGTGTTAGTGGCATCACACAGAGCTCCTATATTTTCATCTCAGAAGCACCCATAGGACTTCTAGTGTGCTAGTGGCATCACACAGAGCTCCTATATTTTCTTCTCAGCAGCACCCATAGGACTTCTAGTGTGTTAGTGGCATCACACAGAGCTCCTATATTTTCTTCTCAGAAGCACCCATAGGACTTCTAGTGTGTTAGTGGCATCACACAGAGCTCCTATATTTTCTTCTCAGCAGCACCCATAGGACTTCTAGTGTGTTAGTGGCATCACACAGAGCTCCTATATTTTCATCTCAGAAGCACCAATAGGACTTCTAGTGTGTTAGTGGCATCACACAGAGCTCCTATATTTTCTTCTCAGCAGCACCCATAGGACTTCTAGTGTGTTAGTGGCATCACACAGAGCTCCTATATTTTCTTCTGAGCAGCACCCATAGGACTTCTAGTGTGTTAGTGGCATCACACAGAGCTCCTATATTTTCTTCTGAGCAGCACCCATAGGACTTCTAGTGTGTTAGTGGCAGCAAACAGAGCTCCTATATTTTCTTGTCAGCAGCACACATAGTACCTATAGTGTGTTAGTGTCAGCACCCATAGGACCTACAGTGTGTTGTGAGCACACATAGGAGCTCTATTTTTTATACTATATACACTACCGACTACAATGGCTGGAAGACCGCCAAGGAGAGGCAGAGCGTGCCGAGGCAAGAACACAGGGCAGGCAGGCTCTGTTTCTAGAGACAACAGTGCTGGCCGTGGACGTGGTCGTGCATCGTCATCAGCACGTGGCCATGGGACACGCTTGTCTTTGTTTTCGGCAGCTGGACATGTGGAGCCGCATCATGCCGAAGGCTTGGTAGAATGGATGACCAAGCCCTCCTCATCCTCCTCATCCTCTCTCACCCAGGCTCAGGGTACTGGCAGAGCAGCTGCCAACGCGTACTCAATGGCATCATCAGCCACCCCTTCCCTAGACCCACCATGTCCTCCTGAGGAGTCCCCCGAACTGTTTGAGCACAGTGTTGGGTACATGCTCCAGGAGGATGCCCAACGATTCGAAGGCTCGGATGATGATACCCAGCTTGAGGAAGTCAGTAGTGTGCGCGCAGAGAGAGGGGATGCTGAAGGACAGCAATCTGGCAGTACTGTTCCACCAGCTGCAGCTTACTGCCAGGTTTGCTCTAGTGGTGAAGAGGGAGGGGATGATGAGGTCACTGACTCCACGTGGGTGCCTGAAGGGAGAGAGGAGGAGGAGGAGGAGGAGGAGGATGCGGCGTCACATGTCCAACGAGGCAGGATGCCCCCTGGAGGCCAGCTAGAGGCCAGCACAGCAACTGTACCACACCGCAGAGCTCCGCCTGTGCAGGGCGCTGCCTCTGCACGTTGTCACAAAAGTTCTTTGGTGTGGGCCTTTTTTGAGACGAGTGCATCAGATCGCACCACTGCTATTTGCAATATTTGTCTCAAGCGTATCTCGCGTGGCCAAAACATCAGCCGCTTGGGCACCACAAGCATGAGCAGACATATGTCGACCTGCCATGCAGCTCGTTGGCAAGCACACATAAAAGACCCACACCAAAGAACAAAGCGGACCTCTCCTTGCTCCTCATCAGCTGGGATCTCCATCCCCACTATATCTTCAGTCCTCTCTGAAAGCTGCTCTGAGAGGACTGAAGGTGTAGAATTAGGTGTGTCACAACCAAGTACTTGCAGTACACCGACGTCCGATTGTAGCAGGCAAATTTCCCTGCCCCAGCTGCTGGACCGTCGAAAGAAGTATACTCCCAGCTATCCACATGCCCAGCGGTTGAATGCTAGCTTGGCTAAATTGCTAGCACTTCAACTGCTGCCTTTTCAGTTGGTAGACTCGGCCCCCTTCCGTGAGTTTGTTCAATGTGCGGTTCCTCAGTGGCAGGTTCCCAAACGCCACTTTTTCTCACGGAAGGCGATTCCGTCTCTCTACCGGCATGTGGAAGGCAATGTCCATGCCTCGCTGGACAGGGCGGTCAGCGGTAAGGTGCATATTACCGCTGACTCATGGTCCAGCAGGCATGGACAGGGACGTTATCTTTCTTTCACGGCCCATTGGGTCACTCTATTGGCAGCTGGGAGGGATGCAGGACAAGGTGCAGTAGTGTTGGAGGTTGTTCCGCCACCACGCCTCCAAAATGCTACTACTGGTTGTGACACACCTCTCTCCTCCACCCCCTCCTCTTCTTCTTCCTCCATGTCCTCTTCGAGTGCTCTGTCCTCGGAACCAGCGGTGCTCCGTAGGCATACAAGGGGCTACGCGATTACGCAGGCAAAAAGATGCCATGCCGTGCTTGCGCTGGTGTGTTTGGGGGACAGGAGCCACACTGGGCCAGAGGTTCTGGCAGCTCTGCAGGGGCAGGCCGAGAGGTGGTTGACGCCACGCCAGCTTAAGCCAGGAATGGTCATTTCTGACAATGGCACCAACCTCCTCTCCGCCCTGCGACAGGGGCAGCTCACCCATGTGCCCTGTATGGCTCACGTCCTCAACCTGGTGGTGCAGCGGTTCTTGGGCAGGTTCCCAGGCTTACAGGATGTCCTGAGGCAGGCCAGGAAAGTCTGTGTGCATTTCCGCCAATCTTATAATGCCAGTGCTCGGCTGACTGAGCTGCAAAAGGAGCTGAACCTGCCCAAGAACCGCCTAATATGTGACATGCCCACCAGGTGGAACTCAACGTTGGCCATGCTGCAGCGACTGCACACGCAGCAGAGGGCCATCAATGAGTACCTTTGCGACTACGGCACCAGGACAGGGTCAGGGGAGCTTGGCTTTTTTTCCCCACGCCAGTGGAGCATGATCAGGGATGCATGCACTGTCCTCTCACCATTTGAGGAGGCCACGAGGATGGTGAGCAGTGACAGTGCATGCATCAGTGACACTGTACCTCTTGTCCACCTGTTGGAGCATACGCTGCGTGGGATAATGGACAGGGCACTTGAGGCAGAACAGAGGCAGGAAGAGGAGGACTTCCTTGCCTCTCAAGGCCCCCTTTATCCAGACAGTGTTCCTTCTGTCCCACCCATCACACAGGAAGAGGATGAGGATGAGGAGGAGGAGGAGGAGGAGGATTGTGTGAGCATGGAGGTGGAGCCTGACACTCAGCATCAGCAGCAGCAGTCTTTTAGGGATGATGTACAGTCCCAACAAACCAGTGGACTTGTACGTGGCTGGGAGGAGGTGGCTGGCGATCATGTCATCCTCAGTGACCCAGAAGACTCCGGACCGAATGCCTCAGCTAACCTACGCTGCATGGCCTCCCTGATCCTGCAAAGCCTGCGGAAGGATCCTCGTGTTCTTCGGATCAAGGAGAGGGACCATTACTGGCTGGCCACTCTCCTTGATCCACGGTACAAGGGTAAGGTTGCGGACCTTATCTTGCCGTCGCAGAGGGAGCAGAGGATGAGACATCTCAGGGAGGCCTTGCAGAAAGGTCTGTGCAACGCGTTCCCAGAAACTGGGAGGTTACAAACTCCTGGTCCTGGACGACGAGTTGCTGAGGCTTCGGTCAGTAGCAGAAGGAGCGGTGGGGAAGGTGGACGTCTGACCAATGCGTTCAGACAATTTTTTAGTCCGCAGCCCCAAGGTATGATCGGTTCCAGCAACCATCGCCAGCGTCTGATATACATGGTGCAGGAATACCTAGGGGCAAGGTCAGACTTGGACACCTTTCCCACCGAAAATCCTCTGGCTTACTGGGTCCTGAGGATGGATCACTGGCCAGAGCTTGCACAGTATGCAATTGAGCTACTGGCCTGTCCTGCATCCAGCGTTCTTTCCGAACGCACATTCAGTGCTGCTGGAGGATTTGTCACCGATCATAGGGTGCGCCTGTCCACCGACTCGGTTGATCGACTGACCTTCATAAAAATGAATCAGTCTTGGATCACCACCAGCTACCAGACACCTGAAGCGGATATAACGGAATAATTTATAATGTCACATCCCTTCAAGACTGCCTATGCTGATGCTGAGTGACTGTCCTGTTATGTTCACTGACTATCCTCTTCCTCCTCCTCAATGATCCATGCCACCACACCAGTGCCTAAGGCACAATTTTTCAGCCCCTGTATAACAGGGGTGTGTAATTACAATTTTTTAAAAAGATGCTTCGCAACAGGTGTGACTGCTGTGCTCCAAGTACAGTATCTGTGAGGGGTTGCAGTGTTGTGGCACCAGCACCAGTGCCTAAGGCACAATTTTTCAGCCCCTGTTGGGGCGTGTAATTACAATTTTTAGGCAATGCTTTGCAACAGGTCTCATTGCTGTGCTCAGAGTACAGTATCTGTGAGGGGTTGCAGTGTTGTGGCACCAGCACCAGTGCCTAAGGCACAATTTTTCAGCCCCTGTATAACAGGGGCGTGTAATTACAATTTTTTAAAAAGATGCTTCGCAACAGGTGTGACTGCTGTGCTCCAAGTACAGTATCTGTGAGGGGTTGCAGTGTTGTGGCACCAGCACCAATGCCTAAGGCACAATTTTTCAGCCCCTGTTTAACAGGGGCGTGTAATTACAAATCTTGATCTAATAGTTCACAGCAGGGCCCATTCCTGCGCCCACCAAGAGTAACTATGAGGGCCTACAGTCTTGTGGCAACACCGTCCACCACCACCACCACCACCAAAGGCCCAATTTTTCTGCCCTGTTCAACAGGTGCATGCAATTACAAATCTTGATCTAATAACTCACAGCAGGGCCCATTCCTGCACCCACCAAGAGTAACTGTGAGGGCTTACAGTCTTGTGGCAACACCGTCCACCACCACCACCACCACCACCACCACCAAAGGCCCAATTTTTCTGCCCTGTTCAACAGGTGCATGCAATTACAAATCTTGATCTAATAACTCACAGCAGGGCCCATTCCTGCACCCACCAAGAGTAACTGTGAGGGCTTACAGTCTTGTGGCAACACCGTCCACCACCACCACCACCAAAGGCCCAATTTTTCTGCCCGGTTCAACAGGTGCATGCAAGTACAAATCTTGATCTATTAACTCACAGCAGGGCCCATTCCTGTGCCCACCAGTCTTGTGGCTACACCAACATCTAATAGGGCAAATTTCTGCAGAGTATATACGGCAGGCCCCTACTTTCAAACATCCAACTTACAAACGACTCCTACTTGCAAACGGCAAGAGAAAACAGGAAGTGAGAGGAAATCTACCCCTAGGAAGGGAAATTCTATCCTGTTAGATTTAATTTGGGAAAAAGGTATCTCCTCTCTACTGATGCTTTATCACCAATCCTTGTTTCAATTAAAACCCCACTTTTCCAAAAACATTTGTCATTGGGACGGAAAGTGAGGTGACATGTTCTGAACAGATGTGCAAAGACAGCAAATGTTACAGGGGTGATAACCCCTCCCTATGTTCTCCAAAAAGCTTAAAAATAGATTTTTTGGGGATGGAGCTACACTTCATAATGTGCCTGTTCAGATTCTACTTAAGAACAAACCTACAGTCCGTGTCTTGTTTGCACCACCTATATACTGCTGTTCAGAGTATATAGGGTTGTAGGTATAGGGTTTTATTTTGGGTGCGGGGTCCCCCTTAATATCCATACAAGACCCAAAGGGGCTGGGGTGGGGGGGGGGGGGTGATGGGGTAGCCATGCCATTTTTCTCAAGGATTTTCAGCCATATGGCGGCCAGGACAAGACATGACATTAAAGCCGCAAGTGGTTTTAAATGGCTTCTTTTTTTCCTTTACAAATTTCATTTTGTGCAAGGACAGTTCTAAACACGGGAAACACATGCCACTTCACAGGCATACTTTAGACACCCCCCAGGTACCATATTTAAAGGAAAATTTCACTTTTATTTTCACTTTATGCATCATTAAAATGACTGCTCCCGAAAAAACGTTAGTTTTTAAAATTTCTTTTTGCATTGATATATGTCCCCTGGGGCAGGACCCGGGTCCCCAAACCTGTTTTATGACATTAACATGCATATTGGCCGTTGTAATTAGCAATTTTGATTTCGAACGTTCGCGTCCATTATAACGAATAGGGTTCGAAAATTCGCGTGAACTTTCGGTCTGTTCGAAGGTTCTGGTGCGAACCGAACCCGGGGGTGTTCGGCTCATCCCTAATGTTGAGACAGATTAGCTGCCTCCTGCCTCATAGTTGCTATTAGGATACAGAGCCCTCTGTGGAGATCCTGTTCACCTGCCTGCTTCATCTCAGTGACAAACTATATTATATATGCTTCTATATATAATATATATATAGAAATATATATAGATATATATAGATATATATATATCTATATATATATACACAGTATATACACATACACACACAGTCAAGCTATTTCAGCACACTTTTTTTAATACATTTTCTAAACATTGGAGTTGAAGTGATCCACTTCGGTTTGACCTAACCTAACCCTCTATATGTTACTATGTGATATATTATGAAATGATCATGTATGCACATACATGGATATTTCCCCGTTAAGGGTTTATTAGTCACAACTCATCAACCTGATCCGGTAGGTTCAGTTTAAACCCCAGATTATATGGTTGGTCACTAAGACACGTTTTAAACCACCTTCACTTTGAACATATTTTTTATCTTTGTCTTATTCTTTTTTCATTGATGTTTTGTCAACCAATAACATTTTGATATTATTGATATTCTTTTATATAATGAAAAATATGCCTGCAAGTCCATTTTTTCTACTCTCTATTTCTGTATAACCAATTAGGATGTGGTCTAGTGTACCATTAATTGCACTGTCCATCAATGCCCCTCAGTGCCAACAATCATTGCACATAAGTGCCATCCCTCAGTGCCACCTATCAGTGTCCAACAGTGCCACCTATCACTGCCCATCAGTGCCACCTATCAGTGCCCATCAGTGCTCATTAGTGGCGCATATCAGTGCCACCTATCAGTGCCCATCAGTGCGGCATATTAGTGCCTCCTGATCAGTGCCACCTAATCAGTGCCCTTAAGTGCTGCCTCATCAGTGCCCATAAGTTCCGCCTTATCAGTGCCCATCAGTGCAGCCTATCAGTGCCCATTAGGGATGAGCCGAACACCCCCTGGTTCGGTTCGCACCAGAACCTGCGAACAGACCTAAAGTTAGCGCAAACTTTAGAACCCTAATAAATACAATGGACTCGAACGTTCAAAATCAAAAGTGCTAATTATCAAGGCTAATATGCAAGTTATTGTCCTAAAAAGGGTTTGGGGACCCGGGTCCTGCCCCAGGGGACATGCATCAAGTCAAAAAAAAGTTTTAAAAAAGGCAATTTTTTCGGGAGCAGTGATTTTAATAATGCTTAAAATTAAACAATAAAAGTAAAATATTCCTTTAAACTTCGTACGGGGGAGGGGGGTTGGTTTGTGTGTGTATAGTATGCCTGTAAAGCAGCGCTTGTTTCCCGTGCTTAGAACTGTCCCTGCACAAAGTGTAATTTCTGAATGAAAAAAGCCATTTAAAAGCACTCGCGGCTATAATGAATTATCGGTTCCCTGCAATACAGAGAAAAGTCATTGATAAAAAATTTAAAAAAATGCGTGGGGGTCCCCCCAAATTCAATTACCAGGCCCTTCAGGTCTGGTGTGGATATTAAGGGGAACCCTGCGTCAATTTTTAAAAAAAAAATGACGTGGGGTTCCCCCCAAATATCCATACCAGACCCTTTATCCAAACACGCAACCTGGCAGGCCGCAGGAAAAGAGAGGGGGACGAGAGAGCACCCCCCCTCCTGAACCATACCAGGCCACATGCCCTCAACATGGGGAGGATGCTTTGTGGGTCTGTGACCCCTCAAAGCACCATGTCCCCATGTTGATGAGGACAAGGGCCTCATCCCCACAACCCTTGCCCGGTGGTTGTGGGGGTCTGCGGGTGGGGGGCTTATCGGAATCATGTTGAGGGCTTGTGGCCTGGTACGGTTCAGGAGGGGGAGGGCGCCCCTCTTTTCCTGCGGCCTGCCAGGTTGCGTGCTCGGATAAAGGGTCTGGTATGGATTTTTGCGGGGAACTCCACACCATTTTTTTTTAAATTTGGCGTAGAGCTCCCCTTAAAATCCATACCAGACCTGAAGGGTCTGGTATGGATATTTGGGGGGAACCCCACGTAATTTTTTTTAATGTGACGCAGAGTTCCCCTTAATATCCATACCAGACCTGAAGGGCCTGGTAATTGAATTTGGGGGGACCCTCACGCGTTTTTCTTTTTTATCAATGACTTTCAATGACTGTTCTCTGTATTGCCGGGAGCCGACAATTCATTATTGCTGCGAGTGCTTTTAAATGACTTTTTTTCCTTCAGAAATTACACTTTGTGCAGGGACAGTTCTAAGCACGGGAAACATGCGCTACTTTACAGGCATACTATACACACACCCTAGGTACAAAATTTAAAGGAATATTTCACTTTTATTGTTTCACTTTAAGCATTACTAAAATCACTGCTCCCGAAAAAACTGCCATTTTTTTTACTTTTTTTTGCATTGATACATGTCCCCTGGGGCAGGACCCGGGTCCCCAAACACTTTTTATGACAATAACTTGCATATTAGCCTTTAAAATTAGCACTTTAGATTTCTCCCATAGACTTTTACAGGGTGTTCCGCGGCTTTTCGAATTTGCCGCAACCACCCCAAATTGTTCGCTGTTCGACGAACGGGTGAACAGGCAATGTTCGAGTCGAACATGAGTTTGACTCGAACTCAAAGCTCATCCCTAGTGCCCATCAGTGCCCCCTCATCAGCGCACATCAGTGAAGGAGAAAAATTACTTATTTACAAAATTTACTGAGAGAAACTAAGAAAAACATGTTTTTTTGTCAAAATCTTCAGTTACATTTTTTTTTGCAAAAAATAAAAAACCCAGCAGTGATTAAATACCACCAAAAGAAAGCTCTATTTGTGTAAAATAAATTATAAAATTTTCATTTGGCTACAGCGTTGCAGGAACACGCAATTGTCATTCAAATAGTGACAACGCTGAAAGTTGAAAATTTGCCTGGGCAGGAAGGGTATGAAAGTGTCCTTTATTGAAGTGGTTAAGCAGATTCTCGTTACTTTATTGTGAAAAATATATTTTCTTTTATGTATACATCATGAAGTGGATAAGTAAAAACAATATGTATCTTACAGGAAATTAAAGGATGCCTCATTATGGTAACATACAATACATTCATACACTACATTTTTAATTCTAGATTTTTACATACCGTATATACTCGAGTATAAGCCGAGATTTTCAGCCCTTTATTTGGGGCTGAAAGTCCCCCCCTCGGTTTATACTCGAGTCATAGACATTTTTACATTGTAAATATTACCTGTAAAGAAGTTGCGGCTGCGGCGTCCATCGTTCAAAATTCCGCGGTCTCTTCCTGTTCCTTACTTGATAGGCGAGTCTCAGCAGACACTCTCCGCCTATCACGAACGTTCTCTCATCCTCAGTTTTCCAGCAGACGTCTGTGATTGGCGGAACACCCAACACAGTGTCTGCTGGGAAAACTAAGGATGAGAGAATGATCGTGATAGGCGGAGAGTGTCTGCTGAGACTCGCCTATCAAGTAAGGAACAGGAAGAGACCGCGGGATTTTGAACGATGGACGCCGCGGAATTCGAACGATGGACGCCGCAGCCGCAACTTCTTTACAGGTAATTTTTACAATGTAAAAATTTCTATTTACAGGGAACAGCGAGCTAGGGAACAGTGGGGCATCGGCTTAGTGTCTTTTAAAGCCAATATGGACAGCCGCCAACATAGGCTGTGATGCAGAGCCACACACAGCCCACATCACTTTGTAGGGACACACACATTTTTTAAATATATTGAAGTAGACTGACATCCCGATACTTTGTATAGAGCAAATAACCCTCCCATGCTGACCCTTTTTACGGATCTTATGTCCAAATTGTTTTCCCAACAGATATTCTGGTTAGGTAGGATATCCACAGAGAAAATGACATTACGCCCCAAAGATTTTATGCCTCTTCAGAGTTTTGCCTATAGCAGTCCCATCTTAATTTCTTTGCATACTGCAGCGTCGTGTTTCAAATTTTATGTGGGGCACAGTCTGGACACGCTTTCCTATATCAACACTACTACACCCCAAATCGGAAGGGGGATTAGGTGTTCAGAATATTTAAAAAAATTATCTGGCAGCCCAGTTGGTTCCACTTCCAAAATACCATACCACCCGAGAGGTACCCCTTTGGGTCATTACAGAAACAGTGGACTGTGATCCCCACTCCATCGATAATTTACTTTGGCTCCAACCATGGGACCAGGAGATGCCTACAAACCCCTATCACCTGTCATTCCCTAGCTCCTTGGGATAGGATAAAATGCTTGTCGGAACTGTTGTCTCCTCATTATCTTATGCATTGTTTTCTTTGTAAGCCAAGCCAATGTTTTATCCGTTGTTTTTTTCTCCACCCATTTTCCATCATTCATCTTGCTTAAAGTAGGGAAAAATCTGACACCTCCACATATATGTAAATATAAATATTTTAATATATTATAAATATATATATATATATATATATATATATATATATATATATATATATATATTTGTTTGTTTTTTAAGCAGAGGCCCTAGAGAATAAAATGGTGAGTGTTGCAGTTTTTTATGTCACTTGGTATTTGCACAGTGGTTTTTCAAACACAACTTTTTTGGAAAAAATAAATACACTTTTAATGTACAAAAACACAATATAATACTCAATTGTTTGGTAAAATATAAAAGATGATGTTATACCGAGTAAATATATACCTAACATGTCACGCTTTAAGATTGCGCACGCTTGTGGAACGGCGCCAAACTACAGTACTTAAAAATCTCCATAGTGTAATAGAATGTATAAATAATCAACTCCATTTTAAGTAGAAATGAACTTTGACATACTTAGCTTAACTGACAGTTTGTATAGAGTCACACCCTGCTACTGATAGTCATTGTGATTAAGCCTGTTCATGCAGTAGCCTGATTGTATAAGAAAAGTCCCTTGCTAAACTAAATTCAGCAGTTAATTTAAGATAAGAATATACGGAGTTTGTATAATTTTTAGAAACGTGTTAAGACATAGCCCCTCCTATCTTTCTTTTTCATATAAGCCACTCTGAAATTCAATAAAGGCCAGAGATCTAATGAACACACTATCCGTTTCCATGTGTCATTTTGATTTCTCACGGATCCGGGGGTCACTGAAAATGATCTTGCATTTACCTGAAGTACACCTGGGTGGCAGTATTACCTGCTTCACATAGGTGATTCTTTTTAAGTCTTTACAGGTTACCAGTTTAGAGTTACACAGGGGGTTGTGTGCTAAAAGTAGGATTTTTAAAACAGCTTACCTGTAAAATCCTTTTCTTGGAGTACATCACGGGACACAGAGCGGCATAGTCTTTACTATGTGGGTTATATAGAATTACCTTCAGGTGCTGGCACTGGCAACTTCCAAAACAGGAAGTACCCTCCCCTATATAAGCCCCTCCCATCCGGGAGCACCTCAGTTTTGTAGCAAAGCAATACGTGTCCCCAAAAGAGGGGTGGGAGCTCTGTGTCCCGTGATGTACTCCAAGAAAAGGATTTTACAGGTAAGCTGTTTTAAAAATCCTACTTTCTTGTTCATACATCACGGGACACAGAGCGGCATAGTCATTACTATGTGGGACGTCCCAAAGCAATGCCAAATGAGGGGGGGGATACACCATACATAAGCTGGGCGCCATCAGGCATGAGGATCTTTTGCGGCCTGCAACACACTGCGCCCAAAGGCGACATCCTCCTGACTTCTAACGTCCGCCTGGTAGAACCTAGTAAACGTGTGTACTGAAGACCATGTTGCGGCCTTACAAATTTGAGCCAGGGAGGCCTGGTGATGCACTGCCCATGAAGTTCCAACTGCTCTCGTGGAGTGCGCCCTAACTTTGAACGGAGGCGGTCTACTTCTCAAGCCATAGGCTTGTATTATGACCTGTCGAATCCACTTGGCTAAAGTAGATTTTGATGCTGCCTGACCCTTTCTGGGGCCTTCCGGCAGAACAAACAAAGAATCCGTTCTACGAATCTGAGCAGTGGCCTTTAGATAAGCTTTAACTGCTCTTACTACATTCAAAGAATGCAATAACTTTTCCTCTACCGAGCTTGGTTTGGGGAAAAAGAAGGAAGAACCACATCCTGGTTCAAGTGAAACCTCGATACCACCTTAGGAAGAAAGGCTGGGTGAGGACGTAATACTACTCTGTCCTCATGAATAACCAGACATGGCTCTTTACAGGACATGGCGGCTAATTCCGACACTCTTCTAGCCGAGCATATGGCTACTAAAAATATCAATTTTCTGGTGAGTAGAACCAAGGAAATGTGCCGCAGAGGTTCAAATGGCTGCTTCTGCAGAACCGACAGAACCAAATTTAGATCCCATGGACATATGGGAGCTTTAATCGGTGGAATAATACGAGTCACCCCTTGCATAAAGGATTTGACAAGTGAATGCATAGCCAGGGGCCTTTGAAATAGTATTGATAAGGCCGAAACCTGACCCTTGATAGTACTTAAGGCAAACTTCCTGTCTACAGCCCACTGTAGGAAGTCCAGAATTCTGCCTATAACGTACTTACGTGGATGCCACTTTCTGGCCTCGCACCAAGTGATGTACGCCTTCCAAACTCTATAGTAGATCTGCCTGGATACAGGCTTCCTGGCATTGATTATAGTTGATACCACAGAGTTAGAGAGACCTCTCTTCTTTAGGATGTGGGATTCAATAGCCAGGCCGTTAAACTTAGAGTTAGTAAGGAAGGGTGGTATATCGGCCCTTGCGAAAGCAGGTCCGGACGACGTGGAAGGGTCCAAGGACTCCCCACAGACATTTTGATGATCTCCGCATGCCAGGCCCTTCGGGGCCACGCTAGAGCCACCAAGATCACCGGCTTCTTTTCCAACCTGACTCTGCGAAGGAGTCGAGGCAACAATTGTAGCGGAGGGAATGCATATATCAGTCTGAACTGATTCCAAGGGAACACCAGAGCATCCGAGCCGCAAGCGAGGGGATCCCTTGTCCGGGAGACAAATCTGTCCACCTTTGCGTTGAATCTGGATGCTAGCAGATCTACATCCGGTGTTTCCCACCGCTGACATATTGCTCGGAAGACCTCGGGATGAAGGGACCATTCCCCTGGGCATAACTGTTGGTGACTAAGAAAGTCCGCCTTCCAATTCTCCACCCCTGGAATAAAGACAGCTGACATACATGGGACATGCTTTTCTGCCCATTCCAGGATGTGACTTACTTCCCTCTGGGCTGCACAACTCCTGGTGCCTCCCTGATGATTGATATATGCCACTGCTGTGGCATCGTCTGATTGAATTCTGACAGGGGACCCTTGGAGTCTGGATGCCCAGGCTACTAGGGCATACCGGGCTGCTCGTATCTGTAAAAGATTGATGGGCAGGGTTTTTACTACATTTGACCATCTGCCCTGGAGAGACCATTGCTCCAGTACTGTCCCCCAGCCTATAAGGCTGGCATCTGTAGTGACCACCTTCCAGGATATCGGACTGAAGGGTTTTCCCTTCTGAAGATTCTGGGGGGATCAACCACCAGCAGAGACTCTTCCGAACGGAAGGGGACAAAGCCATCGGGAAGTCTAGAGCCTGAATTTTTCCGTTCCAGGCTGACAATATGGCCCTCTGTAAATTCCTTGAGTGGAATTGGGCGTATGGCACAGCTTCGAATGATGCTACCATCTTTCCTAGCAGCCTCATGCACAGGCGTATGGACGGCTGTCTTTTTGCACAAAGCAGACGGACCAAGCCCCTCAAAGAGGATACCTTGTCTAGAGGTAAGAAAATCTTCCTCTGGTCTGAATCCAGCCGTAGCCCTAGATATACCAGGTTTTTCACTGGCTGTAGGGCTGACTTGTCCAGGTTGATGACCCAACCGTGAGATTCTAGATACTTGATTGTATCGACAATTACCACTTCTAGCTTGGCAACTGAGTGGTCCATCAACAACAGGTCGTGTAGGTATGCCATTATCGTTACACCTCGTGTTCTTAGATCGGCCAGAATTTTTGTGAACACTCGTGGTGCTGTGGCCAGACCGAATGGTAAGGCTCTGAACTGAAAATGGCGCCCTTCTACTGCAAAGCGTAGAAATTTTTGATGACCTGGAAAGATGGGAACATGCAAGTAAACATCTTTGATGTCGATCGAGGCTAACCATTCCTCCCCCTGTAGGGCAGCGGTGACCGATCGGATCGACTCCATCCGGAAGGACCGGACGTTTAGAAATTTGTTTAGACTCTTTAGGTCCAATATGGGTCTTATGTCCCCGTTTGGTTTTGGGACTGTGAAAAGGTTTGAGTAGAAACTCAACCCCCACTCTTCCATAGGAACCTCCATAATTACTCCTTGGAGCAATAGTTGTTCTAACGCCACTAGGAGACACCTTCTTTTCAGAGGGTCTTTTGGCATGCCTGACCACATAAAATGGGAAGGAGGAGACTCTTTTAACTCCAACTTGTATCCCCGAGTTACTGCGGAGAGCACCCATCTGTCTTTGATCGTCTCCCGCCAGGTCTCTGTGAACAACTGAAGTCTTCCCCCCACCCGTTTGAGTGGGGGCAGCCCTTCATAGGCTTGACTTGGAGGCTGGTTTAGTACCTCTTCGGATCCAGGGCTTTTTATTACCCTGTGACTGTCCCTGATTTTTACCTCCTGAGTTTGACCGAGGAGGCCGTCGGAACTGCTTAGTAGCAGACGTCCCAGGGATAGGAGAGGTAGTCCTCTTAAAAGACGGACCCCTAGACCTCTTTTTAATTGGTAAGAGAGTACTTTTACCACTGGAAATCTTCTGGATATATTTATCCAGGTCTTCGCCAAAAAGGCGTTCTCCATGAAATGGGAAGCTAATTAAGAGCTTCTTACAGGGAGCCTCAGCAGACCAGTTCTTGAGCCACAGAAGCCTACGCATATGTACCAAAGACAGCGTGAGGCGGGAGGCCTGATGGATAGAATCCTTGATGGCATCAACCGCAAAGCATAATGCTCTAGGCAGATCAGCCAGAGCCTGGGCCTGCTGGTCTGGCAAATCCCTCAGGACCATTTTCATTTGATCCTTTAAAGCTTGGCAGACCCCAATAGCTGCCACTGCTGGCTGTGTAACAGCCCCTGCTGTGGAAAAAGTAGATTTTAATAAAGATTCCAATTTTTTATCTACTGGATCTTTGAACATTTGAACATTATCTACTGGACATGTCAGTGATTTGTTCACAGAAGAAATGGCTGCGTCCACTGTAGGAACATTCCATCTCTGGGTGAATTTTTCCTCCATGGGATAGATCACCTGAAATTTCTTAGGTGGAACAAATAGTTTATCAGGATGTTCCCAGTCCTGGTATATAAGTCCTTCCAATAATGGATGAATTGGAAAGGAGCAATTAATCTGGGGAGCTTTTAGCGACCCCAACGAGGAGACAGCAGTAGTTGATGGTTCAACAAGAGGCATTTTAAATGCAAATCAAACCATGTCAGTTAGGGTCTGGACCCACAATCTTTCAGTCTGTGATGCTGAAAATGGTTCATCTACTGTCGATTCCTCAAAAACAGAGTTAACCTCCTCCTGATCCCCTTCAGGAAGGTCAGTCCCTTCCTGGGACTGTTGCTCTGCCAACAGGCACTCTAATGGAGGGGATGGAGATCTGGCGCGCTTTCTTTCCTGTAGAGAAGAAGCGATCAATGCTGCCAATCTCTGCTCCAATCCCTCCAGAGTTGAGGCAAAAACCTCCTCTGTTATATATGCAGGAGCAGGTGGACTGAGGACAGCCGCAGTACCTGGCACTCCCGGGGGTTCCTTATGGGTATTAACCTCTGATTTCTCAGGAGAGGAAGGTGCAGATGACTGCTCCAGATCCTCAGAGCCCGATGGAGACCCCCTACACTTCCTGAGAGGTATATCTCGGAGTTTTTTAGGCGGCATATTCCTTAGTTCAAAGCTGAGGTATTCCAGCCGCAATACACCCCTTTACTGAAATAGTCTAATGCAATCTGCTGCTATGTACATCAGTGGGTGTCTACTAATGCGTCTTTCTGGGGATGCCTGTATCAACCGCCCGCTGTAAGCCCCTATACCATGCTACCAGCTCCTTTTCATGCTCTGTGTCCATAGCAAGCAGCGTGGACTGAGTCCTTTTATCTTGCTGGCACGCCCGCACATGCGCAGAAGCGCTGGGCGCACAGAGCGCGTCATCCGCCAGGCTCCGCCCCCTTTTTTGAAGCTAAATCTTATAAAAAGAAAGCGTGTGTGTGTGCGCGCGCGCGTGCACGTGTGCGCTCTTGGCGCCATGTAGGGAGAGGAGCCAGGGTCCCTGTTTCACCAGGACTCGGGGATGGAAGGAAACTACTTGGCAGCATGACAGAGGAATGCAGCTTCCCTGATAGAGACCTCACTCATCTGCCTGGACTTTCACCATGGAAGGAATAGTCCCAAGAAAAAAAGACGTTCCACAGCGGCCTCTAGTGGACAAACACAGGTACCGCACTTTTGTCTTTTTTTTTTTTTTTTTTTTAAAACCTCCTTTATGAAAAACATTTCTAGGTTTACAGTTTTTAAAACTTCCTTTATGAAAATACATTTCTAGGATTTCTTAGGCATATACAGCTATTAGCGGGAATACCTTTAGGTAACAGGCAGAAAGACATATTAGGCTTGGGGGTCCCCTCAATAGAACCAAGTTCCTGAGGGGCACCCACTTACCTTTTCCCCGCCGCAGGACTTTGTTTGGTCCACAGAAGCCCAAACTTCACCTCTCACGGCAGGCATTGTACTAGACCTTCAGGGACCGGGTTCCCAAGGATTCCACTCCCCTGGACCTGTATAGCACCCTGCACAGATAGCCTCTTGGTTTTGGGTATGACCAGAGCTCTGGATCCCAGGGTCCAGCCCTCCTAAGAGAGGCATTACAGGCAAAACCCTGCTCTTCTCTGCAAGGCCCGGGTACCGACCGTTTAGCTATGAAGCTTTTTTGGTCGGATCCGGAATAGCTTGCTAAGGCCCAGAGAACCTGTACACAAGCCCAGATGAATACATGTTAACCTTGGCCAACACCTTAGACACTGGCAAAAAAACTGAGGTGCTCCCGGATGGGAGGGGCTTATATAGGGGAGGGTACTTCCTGTTTTGGAAGTTGCCAGTGCCAGCACCTGAAGGTAATTCTATATAACCCACATAGTAATGACTATGCCGCTCTGTGTCCCGTGATGTATGAACAAGAAATTATTGCTTTTGCTATAACGCTTGTGGCAATACCTCACATGTGTAGTACAAACCAATGACGTAACTAGAACCTTCAGGGCCCCGATGCAAGAAACCATGAAGGGCCCCCCTGACAGAGCCCTTTCTTCCGAGCCCAGTGGGGGAATTCCAGGGCCCGGTTGCAAGTGGATGGGTGCATAAAGAAGGAACCGATTTCTCCATTTCCCCCTGCTTCTCCTGCTCTTCCTCCCGCAGGCATTCAGCGGCTGCAGGAGGAAAATGGAGAGATCTGTTCCTCTGTGCCAGTGTTTATCAATCTTTTTCCAGTCAGGGTACCCTTGAAGTATAACCCTAGGTGAATGGGGCTGCACTACAACCACTCCACAACTGTGTGCATTGCACGCAGTTGCAGCATAGTGATGATGCATTTAGGGGGGGTTAAAACAGGCGGTCAGGAGGCAACATATTGCCTCTTTACCAGCTGTCAAATGCCTCTGAAAAGTGATCTGAGCATGGTTCGCTTTTCAGAGAAACAGCATTTTTTTTCTGGTACTATGAACAAGCGGGAAAAAAAAATCAGTTCTGATTGTACACATATAGGGGGTCAGGATTAAAAGGGCATACATAAAATGTGCATACATACATGTAAACACACATATACATACACACACACACACACACACACACACATATATATATATAAACAAACACACACACACATATATATATATATATATATATATATATAAACACACACACATATATAAACATGCACACACATATATAAACACACACATATACTGTATATAAATAAACACATGCACACACATATAAACACATGAACACACACATACATGCACCCACACATACAGTACATGCACATTCACTTACATACACACACATTTATACACACACACACGAACATACATACATGCACATATACACACATAATAATAAACACACAAATGTGTATGTGCATGTATGTATGTTCGTGTGTGTGTGTATAAATGTGTGTGTATGTAAGTGAATGTGCATGTACTGTATGTGTGGGTGCATGTATGTGTGTGTTCATGTGTTTATATGTGTGTGCATGTGTTTATTGTCTTTGTCTCCCCCTACAGTGCAGTACCTGGCAGGAAGAGATAAGGTGAAGGACTGACGATTCGATACAGATAGCCTTTTAAAAAATCGGCAGTCCTTTACCTTATCTCTTCCTGCCAGGTACTGCACTGTAGGGGGAGACAAAGAGCACAGCACACACTGCTTTCACTTTAGGTGTAAACAGTGTGACGAGCTCCTCGCAGTGCTGATTTACAGTTCGGCTGAGGATCAGGGAGCTCGGTCTTAGCCGCCCCTTCTATCCAGGCACACAGGGGGCCCACACGGGCCCCCTGCAGCATGGGGACCGGTCGCGATGGTGACTTCTGCGACCCCTGTACGTCCGCCCCTGGTGCGAACACCATTTACATATGCGTGCACAACCTATGTATGCTTAGGCACAGGGGGACGGGGCACTTTAACGTTTTTATTATTATTATTTTTTTTTTATTATTTACATTTTTTATTTTTACACTGTCTCTTAAATTTTTTTAAACAACTTTATTGCTATCACAAGGGATGAACAACATAGCATGGGTAGTGACAGGTACTCTTTACTGAGACATCTGGGGTCTATCTGGGGTCTGCCCTGAAAAGCATCTAATTAAATCTAGATCGGTTTGATCAGATGCTTTCACAAGCCGATACCGGCTTCCGGTTTCTTAGACCATAGAGATGATCATGGACGTTCCAGCCCTCGGCCATCTCTATGGTAAGACGGCAGAACCACCATCATCAGTCCCGGGATTTTTAGCCGCTCGGATTGCTTTTACATTTTTCAGCATTGCCAACTAAAAAAAACGATACTGGGTCATGATTGAAGCTACCAGCTTCAACCAGATTACGAACGGGTATCCTGGAGTGTGAGCCTAGAGGAAAGTGTTCCTGTTACTGTGCAGTGTTCTGGAACACAGGGTACCAATAGTTGTGCAGTAGCACAAGGTAACCATATACCAAGGGAACTTGCCTGATGATCTACAGCTTTGAGGCCTTGTACTGTTTAATGTTCACAAATCACTTAAGGAGAAGATTGTCCTCTCATAGCTATTTGCTAAATCACCTATGCAGCTGTAATGGATATTTCCCTGGTCCAATTCCAGGATACTGATTTCTATTCTGCCGCTGATCCAAATCTATGATGATGTGAATGCAGGCATGCGTAAGAATCACACTGGCACACACTGGTCAGTGCAAGCTCGTCCTCATCTCTGAGGTTTATTCAAGGTTTCAGCCCCTTATATAAACTAAGTGACATAAGCAATCATCATCACATATGTGTGTATATGATTGGCTCATCCGTATATGGTCTTCTTCCTCTCGATTCTGTTCTTCCACGTGTCAAGTCATTAGGCTACATTCCTTTAGCTTCAGCGCCATATTGTTATAGTTGATAGGAGTGGGGAAAATGAAGGAGTGGAGTGAAGGTGACATCTGTTCCTCGTCTTCACTCTTTGGCCTCGTACACACGGCCGAGATTCTCGTTGAAAAAAACATGTTGTTTTTTTCGACGAGATTCTTGGACAAGAAACTTGTCCCGGCCGAGTGTACACACGCTCGTTTCAAAGAACCCGCGGTTCTTTGACTGGAGCGTACGCGGTGACGTCATCGACTACGACGAGCATGCGCTCGTCACATTCGATGCCGTCGCCGCCATCTTGGTATACCCTACGTATGCCTAGGAAGCTACCGCGCATGCGTCGAATTCATTTCGAACATGCGCAGGCTTCCGGGAGGACAGGTAAGTGTACACACACTCACTTTTCTCGTCGAGAAACATGCCGACGAGAATCTCTACGAGAAAATAGAAAGCAGGTTCTCTATTTTCTCGTCGAGGTTACTTGTCGGTTTTCTCGACGAGAAACAATACACACGAACGAATTTCTCGGCAAGACATCTCTGCCAGCAAGTTTCTTGCTGGTTCTTGCCGAGAAACTCGGTCGTGTGTACGAGGCCTGAGATGAATAACTCTGTCACAACTTTCAATCAGAGAAAATACTTCTTATCTTGTTACATGAATACCAAAACACACACATGAAAATACTTTCTGGTTCCCAATATCAGAATCAATAAGTTTCTTATTGTATAAATATATCTTAGTGCGTGTGTGTTTGTGTGTGTCTGGCTATATCAGCCTTTTTCCAAATGTGTGTGTGCATGTCAGCTCATCTCTCCCTAAAAGCTAAAAAAAAGCACTAGCTCCTTAAACTCTAAAATTCCTAAGGATGAGGCTGTGAACTAAGTGAGTAGCTGAAATAAGAATCATTTAACTCAAACCAAAACTCTGAACCAATACCAAAACATAAAGAAGTAAAGAAACTAACAATATTTGAGTGGTTAAAGAGAGGGATAACTGTCATGGATATGCAGTAGTGTTTGTCTGTCAGCTTACCTTCCTTCCCATGTGTTCATCTTAGAGGCCAGAACCCTTTCACCTGGCTTCCTTTATAATCTCCTCCCAGCCTGACTCCACCCCAGGCCCTATCACAGAACACTATATTAACCTGTGCACTGCAAGCCTGCTTTGCTGATCAACGTGTTTGTTAGGCATTGTGTGTTTGGGTTCCTGCCTGCCGTGTGCTACGTCTGTCTCTCTGTTACATATTTGGCTTGTCCCCGACTATCCCTGTCTGCTCGTGACCCTTGACCTTCGGCTCGTTCTTTCGTTATCCTTGTCTGCTTGTGGCCCCTGACCTTCAGCTTGTTATTCGTTTCTCTCATATCTTGTGCTGCTGCTTCCCCTCTTTTCCCCTTATCTTACGGGGCGTGAGCTAGGAAACTCCAGGGGCCGCGAACTGGTCCCAGCCTGCAGCATAACATCCTCACCACTAAAGGCTCTGGAGAAGACCTGCTGGGTCTTAGACTCCGCGCCCTGGGGAATCTTGGCTCTAGCTTCCGTTAGGATCCCGGTTGTGCTCCTCTGGTCCCGCTTTCCACAACCACCTAGTTTCCTATCCGCAGCAGTCAGCCATAGGGTTCACTACCTTGCGGTGCACTCCTGTCCCCCTACGGTGTGCATCTGTCACCTGGCCACAGGTGACCTGACAGTTTGATCAGCCATGAACCCGGCTGACATCCCGCTCCCCGCGGATGATCCATTGCAGGGCATAGTTTGCAGACTTGAAACCCAGGAATCGAATCAGACTCAGGTGATGCGATTCCTCCAGGATCTGGCTTCTCGCTTTGAGCAGCTTCAGGCCTCCTTGGGAACCCTGAATCCGCAACCTCAAATACAACCAGCAGCTGCACCTGTTGCACCAGTCGCAGCCACACACTCACTACAACTGCCAGCTCCGTCCCGTTTCTCTGGGGACTCCAAGGCTTGCAGGGGGTTCCTTAGCCAATGCACGATTCATTTTGAGCTCCAGCCCCAAAACTTCCTGTCTGATCGGGCTAAGGTAGCCTATATCATTTCCCTCCTCTCTGGTGAAGCTTTAGCCCCTCTGTGGGAACTGAATGATCCAGTGGTTTCTAGCCTGTCTGGCTTCTTGAAACTTTTTCGGAATATCTTCGAAGAACCGGCTCGTGTCTCTTCAGCGGCCAGCGCCCTTTTACGTCTCCGCCAAGAGTCCGCTTCTGTGGGACAGTATGCCCTTCATTTCCACATACTGTCGGCTGAGTTGAGCTGGAACAATGAGGCCTTAGTCGCAACCTTTTTGCATGGCCTGTCTGATAGAGTGAAGGATGAATTAGCAGGAAGAACCATCCCCACTGATCTGGCCGGCGTTATCTCCTTGTGTAACCAGATCGATATTCGCTTTCAGGAGAGGACCTTAGAAAAGCAACGCCAGCACTCCTTGGTTCTTAGTCAGCCTGAGCTCCCCTCTCTTCGACCCGTAGAGCATCTCCTACCAGCTGAGGAACCCATGCAGCTGGGTCGGACCAGGCTATCCCCCGAGGAACGTGCTAGGCGCAGAACTCTTGGTCTGTGTCTTTACTGTGGGGGCAAAGGTCATTTTCGTGACACTTGCTCTCTTTGTCCAGAAAAACGTTCGGGTCCACTTCATCTGGAAAGTGGAGTATTGGACCCAGAAATATCACCTTCCCCTTCTCGTCTTCTGCTTCTGTGTTCCTTCATGTTGGTGCTTCTTCTCATTCGGTCTCAGCATATCTGGATTCCGGAGCCGCTGGTAATTTCATGGACTGGAAAATCGCATTGTCCATGAGACTTACTCTTTTGCCCCTCACCACGCCATTGGTGGTCTTGGCGATTGATGGTACTGTTCTCCCAGGGGGACCTATCCGCTTCCAGACCCTCCCTGTTAAGATGTCGGTAGGGACACTCCACCAGGAGTGGATATCCTTCCTTATCTTACCCAAGGCCTCAACGCCTATAATTTTGGGTCTCCCATGGTTACAGCTCCATTCTCCTCATGTGGACTGGACTACTGGACAGATCCTGGCTTGGGGTCCCTCCTGTTCCTCGTCCTGCCTACCCAAGGTTGCCCCCTGTGAACCTGAGCCAGTCATTCATTCCAGGTTGCATAACCATTTACATCTCTCTGTCCCTAACCACCCTTGGACACACAGCCAGGCTAGCTTGTCTACAAGTCCTGCAGTCGCTACATCTTGCGATGCAATTCAGGTAGTCGCTACACCTGACTCAGCTATTCACTCTGCCTCTGTACTAGTTATGCCAGTACAGCCCATGCCCAGTGAGCCTCCTACTTTTTCTTGTTCAGGACATTCTGCTTGTCCTTCAGCTATTCAGATTGACTCCTGTGACATGTCACCTTCTAACCAACCTGACTTCAGGGTTCCACTGACATCTGCCCAGTCTGATGGTCCTGTGCAAGATGACCAGTTCCCCTTTAAGGGTCTAGGGGACCCTCCTCAGATTCCTGTTGATCCTCTCATGCCCTTGCTTATTCCTAGAGAGCCTTTGGTCCTCAATTGATCTTCTTGTCATCTCCCTACCTCGTTTTCGGTCTCTGAGGATAATCTTAAGTACGAGGTTAGACAAGTTCTGGATTCTCGGCTCTGCAGAGGCATTCTTCAGTACCTTGTGCATTGGAGAGGTTTTGGTCCTGAGGAGGCGTCTTGGATCGCTGCATCTGATGTCGCTGCACCTCATCTGTTGAGGAGGTTTCATCAGAGATTTCCCTTTAAGCCTGGGCCCAGGCGGGGGAGGGCCCATAAGAGGGAGGGTACTGTCATGGATATGCAGTAGTGTTTGTCTGTCAGCTTACCTTCCTTCCCATGTGTTCATCTTAGAGGCCAGAACCCTTTCACCTGGCTTCCTTTATAATCTCCTCCCAGCCTGACTCCACCCCAGGCCCTATCACAGAACACTATATTAACCTGTGCACTGCAAGCCTGCTTTGCTGAACAACGTGTTTGTTAGGCATTGTGTGTTTGGGTTCCTGCCTGCCGTGTGCTACGTCTGTCTCTCTGTTACATATTTGGCTTGTACCCGACTATCCCTGTCTGCTCGTGACCCTTGATCTTCGGCTCGTTCTTTCGTTATCCTTGTCTGCTTGTGGCCCCTGACCTTCAGCTTGTTATTCGTTTCTCTCATATCTTGTGCTGCTGCTTCCCCTCTTTTCCCCTTATCCTACGGGGCGTGAGCTAGGAAACTCCAGGGGCCGCGACCTGGTCCCAGCCTGCAGCATAACATCCTCACCACTAGAGGCTCTGGAGAAGACCTGCTGGGTCTTAGACTCCGCGCCCTGGGGAATCTTGGCTCTAGCTTCCGTTAGGATCCCGGTTGTGCTCCTCTGGTCCCGCTTTCCACAACCACCCAGTTTCCTATCCGCAGCAGTCAGCCATAGGGTTCACTACCTTGCGGTGCACTCCTGTCCCCCTACGGTGTGCATCTGTCACCTGGCCACAGGTGACCTGACAATAACATAGATATAATATAGTCATTTTATCAATTCCATCAAAATCTCCCCTTAAAATTACTATTTTATCAGTACTGTCCCTATGCTGTATGACCTATACCTGGCCCTCCCGACATCAGGATCTTTTTTGTATTTCGCATAGAAGTCAGACATGGCTTGTCCAGTGTCCTCTTTCGACAAAATGGTCAGAACAGTCAAGCACTATTCTTTCCCTCATCATCTGAGAATGTTGTATGTGTTATTAACAGACAAGGACTGCAATGGAGCATACGGTCTTCTTCCTCCTTCATTGGATCTCTAATATCACCCAAATTCTAAAAGGTACGGGTTACCTCTTCAGCTGCTTTTCCCAACAGCTTCTTCATACAGAGCAGAATACAGCAAACCACTATTGCAGCTAATGTAAGCAGCATCAAAATTGCTATGCCTATTTGAGTACAAATGCATTGCCACCCACTCATCCACCTAAAATACTGATCCCAGGGATCGGTCAGCCCCAAATTTCTTTTTAACTCTTTTGAGAGATCCTCTAATTTCTTTATAGCCAAGGTTACCTTACCATTTGGGCCTGTATTGTCCGGAATGTACGTACAACATGTACTTGTCCCAGGCAACATTTTACACACACCCCCCTTCTCAGCTAAAATCATATCTAAGGCCATACGATTTTGGAAAGTCATTTGTGAAGTGGCCTCTAGTTGTTCAGCTACACCCTGGAGTGCATCCCTGGTATAGTTAACAAACCTCTGTTGGTTATAGTAGATATGATCCAATCGACATGCTTGTTTATAGTGATCATAGGAATCAGGGACTCAAAACCTGCTTTTACTTGGTCTCGGGCTTTAAACTCCTCTGTGACAACCCTTGGGGCTCCTATGGCATCTATATATACATGGGGGTCAAAACTACCAGCTGGGGCACTTCTGCGCTTCCTGCTGGATTCGGATGAGTGCTCCCCTTTTGCTACTAGGTCACCTCCCGAAAAGATGTGCAGGGGCATTATGACTTTGGCAAGTGCACATTCCCCTGTACATCGGTCTGTTAACTTTGTCCTAATCTTCATGTCCCCACAGATCCAATACACGTCTCCCAAAGGTTGAGTTTGATTCTGTACCAGATCTGTGGATACACTGCTATAGGAGGCACAGTATCCCATAGAGAAGTTCCCTAAGAACTTCCCTGTTCCCTGGTAGTTCCCATAACATGTGTAATTACCGGGATATATAGTGATACCCTCCCTGGGCTTGGATGTCTTAGTTACAATGGGATATTCTCTTTTCCATGTCTCGCACAGGAAGTAGTCAGTGGAAGTATTGGTGAACAGGCTCAGAATGCACTCCTCTTGAGTGGGAGGTATGTTTAATGGCACTGTACCCAAATGGGTTCTAGCTCCACCACACACATAACAGTTGGACCTGTTATGTTTCCCTGCATTATACTTCATCCATTCGAGCCACAGGTTGACATCCGAGAAACCAGTCTCTGCTACCATCGTGTCTTCGAATGTGGAATTAGCTATGGCCACCATATCTTCTAGGGTGCTCATATGTACATGTGGTTTAAGGGGATCACTTGTTGTTTGAAGGGCCTCCCATTCAGATGAATTATACATGTCTTTAAGTTGGAACTGTCCACTTGGTCCCCTATTCTCCCCATCATACCGTACCCCCATAACATATGTGCCTGCATCCGTAGGACTGGGATTCCTTATGGTTAGGGTGAATTTCGTGCTATGTCCCTTCCTCCCATCACTTGACCATGTGCCTGTTTTTAATAAGGTCAGTCTGCTGAGTAATGACTCTCCATATTTGTCTTTCTTGTTTAAGGCACTCTGTGGCCTAGATCCCCAGTCATTCCCTATATTCCAACCCACAGATTCCCAGTGGTCACAGTCTGCTGTGTCATATATATATATATATATATATATATATATATGGTTCCGGAGGCAATCTGCAGCCGGAACACGTTACACTGCCAGTCAAATGGAGGGAAGGAGATTATAATACAGAAATCAAATATGAAGGTAGCTACATGTGTGTCTGATGAATTATACCAAAACTGTGTTACACCATCTACTTGTTTGATAGCCACCTCCTGTGTGTGTACAGTTGCTATAAGAAAAAAGATAAATAGTTTCATTCTGATGCGGGTGGTGCACGGTCCTCAGGAAAGCCTTTTTGCTTTTGGAGGAACTTCTTAACCATCACCCAATCACCAGGAAGTATGCTGTGAGTACCGGTATCTAGATCAGGACCTGGAATGGAAGAAAATACTCGTGCATGGATATTAGTTCATTATTTTGCAAGAGCAGTCACATAATCTATCAAAGTATCAGACTGCAATTGAAACTGTTGTGGGTAATAACAACCTAATCTAGCCACTTAAGCCCCGGACCATTTTGTAGCTTAAGGACCAGAGCTGTTTTCAGAATTTTGCACTGCGCTGCTTTAACTGTAAATTGTGCAGACATGCAATGTTGTACTGAAACGAAATTTGCGTCCTTTTCTTACCACAAATAGAGCTTTCTTTTAATGGTATTTGATTGCCTCTGTGATTTTTATTTTTTGCGATATAAATGTAAAAAGACCGAAAATTTTGAAAAAAAAGATATTTTCTACTTTTTGTTATAAGAAAAATCGAATAAACTCAATTTTAGTCATACATTTAGGCCAAAATGTATTCAGCCACATGTCTTTAGTAATAAAAAATGTCAATAAGCGTATATTTATTGGTTTGCGCAAAAGTTATAGCGTCTACAAACTAGGGTACATTTTCTGGAATTTACACAGCTTTTAATTTATGACTGCCTATCTCATTTCTTGAGGTGCTAAAATGGCAGGGCAGTACAAAACCCCCCCAAATTACCCAATTTTGGAAAGTAGACACCCCAAGGAAATTGCTGAGAGGCATGTTGAGCCCATTGAATATTTTTTTTTTTTTGTCTCAAGTGATTGAAAAATGACAAAAAAATAAAAAATTACAAAAAGTTGTCACTAAATGATATATTGCTCACACATGCCATGGTTATATGTGGAATTGCACCCCAAAATACATTTTGCTGCTTCTCCTGAGTACGGGGATACCACATATGTGGGACTTTTTGGGAGCCTAGCCGCGTACGGGCCCCCGAAAACCAAGCACCGCCTTCAGGATTTCTAAGGGCGCAAATTTTTGATTTCACTCCTCACTACCTATCACAGTTTCGAAGGCCATAAAATGCCAAAATAGCACAAAACCCCCCCAAATGACCCAATTTTAGAAAGTAGACACCCCAAGGAAATTGCTGAGAGGCCTGTTGAGCCCATTGAATATTTTTTTTTTTGTCCCAAATGATTGAATAATGACAAAAAAAAAAAAGTTGTCACTAAATGATATATTGCTCACACATGCCATGGTTATATATGGAATTCCACCCCAAAATACATTTTGCTGCTTCTCCTGAGTACGGGGATACCACATGTGTGGGACTTTTTGGGAGCCTAGCCGCGTACGGGACCCCGAAAACCAAGCACCGCCTTCAGGATTTCTAGGCACAAATTTTTGATTTCACTCCTCACTATCTATCACAGTTTCGAAGGCCATAAAATGCCAAAATAGCACAAAACCCCCCCAAATGACCCCATTTTGGAAAGTAGACACCCCAAGCTATTTGCTGAGAGGCATGGTGAGTATTTTACAGCTCTCATTTGTTTTTGAAAATGAAGAAAGAAATTTTTTTTTTTTTTAATTTTTTTTTTCAATTCTCAAAACTTTGTGACAAAAAGCGAGATCTGCAAAATACTCACCATACCTCTCAGCAAATAGCTTGGGGTGTCTACTTTCCAAAATGGGGTCATTTGTGGGGTTTTGTGCCATCTGGGCATTCCATGGCCTCCGAAACTGTGATAGGCAGTAAAAAGTGAAATCAAAAATTTACACCCTTAGAAAGCCTGAAGGCGGTGCTTGGTTTTGGGGTCCCGTACGCGGCTAGGCTCCCAAAAAGTCTCACACATGTGGTATCCCCGTACTCAGGAGAAGCAACAGAATGTATTTCGGGGTGTAATTCCACATATGCCCATGACATGTTTGAGCAATATATCATTTAGTGACAACTTTGTGCAAAAAATAAAAAATAAAAATAAAAATTGTCTATTTTCCGCAACTTGTGTCAACATATAAAATATTCCATGGACTCGACATGCCTCTCAGTATATAGCTTGGGGTGTCTACTTTCCAAAATGGGGTCATTTGGGGGGGGTTTTGAACTGTTCTGGCATTTTATACACAACATTATGAAGCTTACATCCACTCTTCTAACCACTTGAAGGCAAAGCCCTTTTTGACACTTTTCGTTTACATGAAAACATATTTTTGTTTTGCAAGAAAATTATGTTGAACCCCCAAACATTATATATATTTTTAAAGCAAAGGCCCTACAGATTAAAATGGTGGGTGTTGCATTTTTTTTCTACACAGTATTTGCGCAGCGATTTTTCAAACGCATTTTTTTGGGAAAAAATACACTTTTTTTAATTTTAATGCACTAAAACACACTATATTGCCCAAATGTTTGATGAAATAAAAAAGATGATCTTAGGCCGAGTACATAGATACCAAACACGACAAGCTTTAAAATTTCGCACAAACGCGCATTGGCGACAAACTACATACATTTTTAAAAGCCTTTAAAAGCCTTTACAGGTTACGCCGTTAGATTTACAGAGGAGGTCTACTGCTAAAATTACTGCCCTCGATCTGACCTTCGCGTGATACCTCACATGCATGGTGCAATTTCTGTTTACATATGACGCCAGACCGACGCTTGCGTTCGCCATTGGGCAAGAGCAGGGCAGGACAGGGGTGCTTTTTTTTTTTTTTTTTTAATTATTATTAATTTTGCTTTTTTATTTTATTTTTAAACTGTTGCTTCCATATTTATTTATTTTTTATAATTTTTATTGTTATCTCAGGGAATGTAAATATCCCCTATGATAGCAATAGGTAGTGACAGGTACTCTTTTTTGAAAAAAACTGGGGTCTATTGGACCCTAGATCTTTCCTCTGCCCTCAAAGCATCTGACCACACCAAGATCGGTGTGATAAAATGCTTTCCCAATTTCCCAATGGTGCTTTTTATATCCGGGGGGGGGACATTCCCTCCCACTGCTTGTAAAAGCAGTCCAGAGGCTAATTAGCCACTAGGATTGCTTTTACATGAAAGCCGGCCGCTGGCTGAAAAGAATGATACCAAGATGATACCTAAACCCACAGGCATCATTCTGGTATAAACATTCAAAGTCCAGCAACATACCAGTACGTTGCTGGTCCTTGTTGGACATGTATTGTAATCTTTTTTTTCATGCAGCCTGTTGGCTGAACGAAAAAAAAAGATTGATCGGTGGGTATGCCCACCATTAGAATACCGCCCTTCATCCACCCACTTCTAATGATGGGCATACATGCACCATTTATATATGCCGAAGCATGGGGGCATCTTCCCGGAAAAGTTATGCCGCGTACACATGGTCAGACTTTTCCACGGGCAAGCCTACGTCGGAATTTCGACCGTAAGTACGCGGCATTAGGAGCAAAATCGCTCCTCCGCTCCTCCGCCCCTGCTGCCCCAATGCTTCGGCATATATGCTTTTTTTTTTAACTGTGGTGGTAAAATCACCTCCTACAGCACTGGAGTCGCAGGGATCAGGCCTGTCTCTGCGAACGCTGCAGTTATGTGTGTTGTGTTTTGTAAGTGACAGTGATCGATCGATACTGCACTTGGGTGGCCTGGGCTGGACGGAGGGGCAAAACGCAGGTGCTAGCAGGTATCTGGGCTGATCCCGCTAACACTGCGTTTTTGGGAACCCTAAACTGCTGGGGACGCTACTATAGATCTGATCAGATCAGATATTGATCTGTTCAGATACTATACCACTAAGGGGGGTGTATGCTTAACGCGTGGGTGTTAGCGCTACTGGCACTAACCTGACGCTGCCTGGGGTGTGACGCAGACCCTCTCTGACGCTAAAACCTAATTGATATCACCCGCCGGGCGATCAGGGGGTTAAACCTTTATTGGGTTATATACGGCGGGTGACCTGACACTATAAAAAGCAAACTAACTAACCAGCGTCACCCGTAACACTTATATGGTGATTACTGGTGAAAGGGTTAACTAGGGGCAATTAGGGGGTTAAAACCTTTATTACGTAATATATGGGGGTACCTGACGCTATATAAAAACCTGACGGCGAACCTAAAAAAAAATTTACTGGCTACCTATCGGCATCACCGACACTAAGACAACGATCATAAAAACGATCACTTAGCGACAGTGGTGATAGGAGGGGGAAAGGGTTACCTGGGGGGCGATCAAGGGGGTTAAACCCTTATTAGATAATATATGGGGGTACCTGACGCTATAAAAACCTGCGGCGAACCTAAAAAAAATTACTGGCTACCGATCGGCATCACCAACACTAAGACAGCGATCAGAAAAACGATCGCTTAGCGACAGTGATGATAGGGGGTGAAAGGGTTACCTGGGGGGCGATCAAGGGGGTTAAACCTTTATTAGATAATATATGGGGGTACCTGACGCTATAAAAACCTGCGGCGAACCTAAAAAAAATTACTGGCTACCGATCGGCATCACCGACACTAAGACAGCGATCAAAAAAACTATCGCTTAGCGACAGTGGTGATAGGGGATGAAAGGGTTACCTGGGGGGCGATCAAGGGGGTTAAACCTTTATTAGGTAATATATGGGGGTACTCGACGCTATAAAAACCTGCGGCGAACCTAAAAAAATTACTGGCTACCGATCGGCATCACCAACGCTAAGACAGCGATCAGAAAAACGATCGCTTAGCGACAGTGGTGATAGGGGGTGAAAGGGTTACCTGGGGGGCGATCAAGGGGGTTAAACCTTTATTAGGTAATATATGGGGGTACCTGACGCTATAAAAACCTGCGGCGAACCTTAAAAAAATTACTGGCTACCGATCTGCATCACCGACGCTAAGACAGCGATCAGAAAAATGATCGCTTAGCGACAGTGGTGATAGGGGGTGAAAGGGTTATCTGGGGGGCGATCAAGGGGGTTAAACCTTTATTAGGTAATATATGGGGGTACCTGACGCTATAAAAACCTGCGGCGAACCTAAAAAAAATTACTGGCTACCGATCTGCATCACAGACGCTAAGACAGCGATCAGAAAAATGATCGCTTAGCGACGGCGGTGCTAGGGGGTGAAAGGGTTATCTGGGGGGCGATCAGGGGGTTAAACCTTTATTAGGGGGGGTTAGGGGGCTACACTGGACCTAAAACTAAATGTAGTGACACTTTTACAGTCACAAATGTCACTGATTGCAGTGATCAGTAAATAAATGGTTACTGCAATCAGTGACACTGTGACTGGGGGCTGGGGGGTGATCTGGGGGGTGATCTGGGGTGTCTGGGGGGGGCCTGGGGGGCGATTTATGTGCCTATGTGTCCTGGTGTCAGTGTAGTGTTTTGTGCACTAACCTGCATCTTCTCCTGTGCGGCGCTCGGTATATGTGAGCGCCGCAGGAGAGATGACATCACTTCCTCCTGCCTGTGTAAACATTACACAGGCAGGGGAAGGATTCGATTCGCTGGGAGCGATCGAGAGGGGGTTGGCGGAATCGAACGGCTGTTCCCTCATCCCTGATCGCTCCCAAATGAATAACGGCCGCTCACTGTAAAGAAGGGGGGTCCGATCGGACCCCCCAACTATACAAAGGCAGTCACGTACACATACGTGATTCTGCCTGTCGGTGCCATTCTGCCGACATATATTTACAGTGGGCGGTCGTTAAGTGGCTAGGGGCTGTTCCAAACAAGATTTCAAAAGGGGATAAAGAATTCTTCCTCCTTGGGGAATACCGTATGCTGAATAAGGCTTTTGGCAGGTTTTCTGGCCAGGACATACACTTTCCCACTACTCTGAGGGTGATAAGGTGTGTGAAATGCCAATGTGGTACCTAGGACCAACCATATTTATTTTGTGACTGTCGCAGTGAACGCAGGGCCTTGATCACTCTCTATCACCTCAGGTACCCCATATCTGCAAACCACCTCCAAAAGCAATTTCTTAGCCGTGGTTTTCATTGTCTGATGTGCGACTGGATAAGCCTCGGGCCATCCTGAGAATATGTCTACCACCACCAGGGCATACTCAAATCTACCACTCTTTGGCATTTGTATGTGATCAATCTGTATCCTCTGGAAGGGGAAGAGCGGTCTAGCTGAGTGTTTTGGGGGTGGTTTCTCTAGCCTTCCGGGGTTGCATGCTAGGCAAGTGTGGCAGGACTTGCAGTATTAATTAGTTAAAGTAGTTCCCTGTAGCTACATAATGCTTGTTTATAAGTGAGTTCATCAAAGTCTTTGAGAGATGGGTTGCTCCATGGGCCCATTGCACCACAGCTGGGTACAAAGCTCTGGGGAGAAATGGGCGGGTTCCTACAGTCCAAAGATCATCCACCCATACTGCTCCCATCTTGCTCCATGTTGCTTTCTCTTGGTCTGCAGCATCTGTTTGAGTTTTTTGTAGTAGGACTTTGTTTACCGCTTGTGGCTGCGGATGATATACTCCCACAAATTCTGTGGTTTCAGCCCCTAAGGGGGTCATGGCTGCTTGTTTTGCTGTTTCATCGGCCAGGTGGTTTCTTTGGGCTTCTGGTGTGGTTATCTTCCCATGGGCTTTAATTTTGAGTATTGCTACTTGTTCTGGGAGTTGGAGTGCTGTCAGGAGCGCATCTATGGCCTTGCAATGCTTCACTGGGGTACCGGCTGTAGTCAAAAAGCCTCTTGTCTTTCATATTAGTCCAAAATCATGGGCCACACCCAGTGCATACCGGGAATCGGTGTAGATATTTGCTGTTTGTCCTTCTGCAAGCTGGCAGGCTACTGTAAGGGCATGGAGCTCAGCCTCTTATGCAGACATGGATGCTGGGAGCGAGGCAACTTGCATAACTGTATTCTCTGTGGTAACCGCATATCCTGTGTTGAAATTGCCGGATGAATCTGTGAATCTGGAGGCATCAACATACAAGGTGAGTTGAGGCAATGGGATCGGGGCATCCAGGACAGAGGGTAGATGGGTGGTTTCTGCCTTCATGAGTTCAAAGCAATCATGTTCATCTTCATCCAGGGTAGGAGCAGGTAGGTCTGCGTTTTCTTCTTCCTGTTTGTCCAGAGACATGTCATGATACCCCCCTTGGACAAGAGGAAGAAGAGTAGCAGGGTTGAGTTGTTGGCATCGAAGCAGTGTGACATTGTCAGGCATGAGTAAATTGCATTGCAACCGGAGGTGGCGGGAAGAGGATAAATGCTTGGGTTGCACCTGATTCAGAATGGCAGAGATATCATGAGGGGCTAGCAGCATAAGGGCATGGCCCAGGACAATATCTGAAGTTTTGTCCAGCAGGGCCTGGGCAGCAAAAATTGCTCGGAGACATGATGGGCCTCCTCTTGCAACTGGGTCCAGGTGGGTTGAATAGTAACTGATGGGGAGTCCATGGCTATGTGTCAACACCCCTGAGGCATGGCCCTGTGTCTCAGATATGAACAGGCGAAAGGGCTTTCCATAATCAGGGAGACCAAGTGCAAGAGCAGTGCTGATTGCCTTTTTCAAAAGGTGAAAGTTAGTGAGCGCTTCTTCGGACAGCGCAAAGGGGTCACATAGCAGGTTGTCATACAGGGGTTGCATGAGAAGGGAAGCCGCAGGTATCCAGGCTCTGCAGTAAGAGATCAGTCCCAAAAATGCATGTAGGGTCTTAGCATTACCAGGGGGCGGAATGGCCTGTATGGCTTCAGCACACGCTAAATCTATGACAGCGAAAAACTTTGCAGACGGGAGTACCACCGACAGAAGAGTGTGTGGATTCGGGACAAGCGGTGTCTCCAAAATGGTGGCCTCGTTCACTGCTCTAAGGTCCTGTACTACTCTGGTCGGGCCACTACCAGCCCTATCCATGTTGGTTCTTTCAAACCCGCTACGAAAGCACTTGATAGCATGCGATAATGCGCTTTGTTATGTAACCTGGTATTGAAGGCATCACTGGGGCAATGACCGGTGGGCAGTAAAAGCTGCCATCTGCATTCATTACTGGGCACAGGGGGTATAGGGGTTGGGATGGCTGAGATGAGGGTGGAGGAAGGCCTGTTTGCAAGGGGAGGGACTTCCATAGGAGGTCCTCAAACTTACAACGGCATTCGGGGCAGAGCCCAGGGCGGTCAGGGTGTGGGAGTCCGGACCTTCCACATTCCTCACACGCCCACTTGGGGCCACCATCATAGGGTGGTGGCAGGCTTTGTCCTTATGAAATACATACATTAATCCCCCCTTGTATTTTGTTTCTCCTGTTCCACCCACCCCGCTTTCTTTAACCCCTTCCCTTATTTCTGTTAAGTCTCTGCTGTGGGGCAGGAACCACCCTCCCCAACGTGCAACTCTATCCTATGAAGAGTTGGAAATAGCTACTTAGCTAAGGCTCAACTTAAAAATAAACTGCAGAGAGAGCGCATGCGCGGGTGGCCGGAGCGGATGCAAGCTTAGATCGCTCCACACACTCCCGGCACTTAGAGCTTTCATCAGCAGCCCTCATATCCCGCTCGTCTAAGCACAGCACTGGGACGGCGGGCACGTATCGTGGGGACACATTACATGTATACCCGATCATCAGGGAGGACCTACGGTGGCAGTTCCTACCCGCCTCGTTTGTCAGCCAAAGGATCCAAGATGGTGTCCAGCGCAAGTTCTATCCAGGCAGGGAAGGGACTGCAGCAGCCTCAGTCACAGGGGAAGAAGGGACAGCCGTCTCCCAACGGATCGCTCTGCATGGGCTTATCCGCAGCCATCCAATCCTCAGGTGAGCAGACAGACCATCCCTGTCCATCATCTAGCCCTGCCAAATCTCTGACACAGGCTTCCCTGCCATCTCCAAGCCCTGCTTCCCATGCCTCTTCTGCCCTAGAAATAGATATGGCAGATATATTCCTCAGCCAGGCTAGTGGCCAAGATATGGATCCTGACAGTCCTGAGAGATCTCCAGATCCCCTGCCTGCACCATTACCATATTCTCCAGATACTATTCTCCTTGCTCGCTTTGCGGTCATGTTGAAATAAGAGTTGGAGAAAGCCACTTCTAAATTGGCTTCTGACATTAAGCAAGATTTTCAGAATCTGGGATGTCGTTTAGACAGTATTGAATCCAAAGTTGATGACACTGTCCATAGAGTGGCGCAGAACTCTACCATGATTACTGAACTCCACGATAGTTTGGAGGATGCTTACACTTGAATTGACGATCTTGAAAATCGTGCCAGGCGATATAATTTCTGTATCCGTGGGTTACCAGAAACGGTTAAAGATTTCAGTTCTATAGCTTCTTCCCTGATGCAATCGGCTGTTCCAGATATTGACGAAGCACACATGGAGATTGATCGCATTCACAGAGCCCTGGTTTCTCTAAAACCAGACGGCCCTCCCCGAGATGTGATTGTGAAGCCTCACTTTTTCAGGATCAAGGAAGCGGTCATGCGATATGCTAGAGACCACCCAGATCTGGAAGTTGAAGGATATAAAATCCAAATATTCGCGGATATTTCCCAAGCTACCATTCAAAAACGAAGAGCATTTAAACCGTTGTTAACGTGATATTCGCTATCGCTGGAACTATCCTTTCCGTTTGCAATTCACATATAACAATAGATCATATGCCTTCTCTACGTTCGCCGATGGTGAAAAGATCCTACTGAAGTTGGGATTTATCTCTCATAATCCCTCATCCCAAGACCCATCAAGATAAAACGGCCCTCCCCCTCCGCTTTCACCTCTTTGGTCTTCTCCGTCTTCAAGGAAAACTGCAACTTCACGCCGAGACACCTGAAGATTCCTGACTGTTACATATTGTCTTTTTCCCTTTTTTTGGGGGGGTTTTATAGCAGTGGCCTCTCAGCAGTCCCCTCGCGGGACATTGGCTGCTGCCTAGGTTTGGTTAACATTTTTTAGATACCATACATCTGGCATCTTTTACCTTCTAGGTCGTTCTAGTTTTGTTGACCTTGGGACCTATTATTTGTCTTGCAAAATATTTGCTATGTTTCTACTTATTACTGGTTCATTATACATGTATGCCTTTTTTGTTTTTTTTTTGTTTTGTTTTCTTGCTTTCTTGTTTTGTATTGTCTGCTCAGGAAAATTTAGACGGGCACTTTATTTGATATACCGTATTTGTGCCAGGAGGAGGCTATGCACTCTCCCTACTTGTCGGACTCTCCCCATTCATTACTCTTGGTGGAGACTCCCACACTTCCAGAACCAGGATTCTGGACTACGTGGTTACAATATATTTTGTTTCAGTTGTTTCAGTTGTTTAATTTGTTTTTTCTATGTTATACTCTTTGATACTGGGCGTTTCTATGCCCAAGTGTCGACTACTCTCTTTTCTTTTTTCTATTTTTTCTACTTTTAACCTTTTTTCCTTTTCTTCCCTGAGGCTCATCCGGAGGTTCCCTTGGTTGCCTGAGATGCATATACATTGGTGTTGGTGGGTGAATTTGTCTATTACAGCCGTTTTTGTCTTTTACCATGTCCATGTTGACTGATCCCACTGGAACCATACGACTGCTTTCTCATAATGTCCAGGGATTGGGCTCTCCATCTAAGCGTATTAAGGTGTTTAATTACTACAAGTCACTGGGTGCTGATGTTGTAGCTCTTCAGGAAACACATTTTGCTTCTTCCTTCACTCCCCGTTATATACATAAAAACTATCCCGTTTGTTATTTTGCTAATGCCAGGGAGAAAAAACGAGGGGTGGCGCTATGCTTATCGCGACGTCTATCGTTTACTGAAACTGAAGTACTGAGGGACCAGTACTTGGGGGGTAATTTAGTGACATTTTTGGTCTATTATGCCCCCAACACGAAACAGGTAGTGTTCTTTGATTCCTTGCTCCGATCTTTGGCACCGAAGTTTGAGAGAGATGTAATCTTAGCTGGTGACTCTAATTTAGCGTTAGACCATATACTAGACAAATCTCATCTGTCACAACTTCAGTCCCCTCCTAAACAAAGCCGAAAATTTGCTCAGTTGTTACATCATCATGACCTAGTTGATGCTTGGAGAGAGGCCAACCCTACCACTCGAGACTATTCCCATTTTTCTAGAGCTCATAATCGTTATTCACGTATTGATCATGTATTTCTCCATTCGGGACTATTGCCTAAATTGACAGCAGCCAAAATTGTGTCGGCACCCTGGTCTGATCATGACCCTGTGGTGGTTATGTTTTCAAACTTGACGATCAAGTTGGCTAAAACTCACTGGAGGCTTAATGAGTCTATACTTAGTAATGAATCTTATTGCCTAGATATTATTACTCACCTTAAAACTTACTTTGCTATTAATAAAGCAGAAGATACTACTCCTGCTATTAACTGGGCAGCACACAAAGCTTCAGTACGGGATTTCTTGATTCATTTGGCATCCAGACTTAAAAAAGCCCACGAAGAAGTGATTTTGGTCAAAACTAAGGAATATGAAACTTTAGTTACCCAACACAAACGTTCCCCACATCCGGACTTGTTGCTTAAACTTGAACAGGCCCGTACAGAACTTAATATTTGCCTCACTACTAAAGCGGAGAAAAGCCTACGCTGGACTAACCATAAATTTTTTACCTGGCGTGACCGGCCGGGTTCCTTACTGGCACATAAACTTACCCCTAAACATGCGCAGGCTGCTCTCCCGAAAATTAGATTCTCAGGGGGGCAATCTTTCCCAAAATCCTCAAAAGATTCTTAGTGAATTTCAAGATTTCTATACTAACCTGTATACCCCGGCCCAGGGCCATGTGTCTTCTTCTATTATTGACTTCCTACATACCTTATCTCTCACAGAATCTCATAGAGAACGTATGGACCAACCCATTACATGTGAAGAAATATGTAACACTATCAAATTGTTGTCTTTACATAAATCGCCTGGCCCTGACGGTCTTCCTAATAATTATTATAAAACGTTTTCTGAACAATTGGCTCCTCGTATGGCTCTCTATTTCAATTCCTTGCGAGGTGGTGGAGAAGTTCTTTTAGACGAAAATAGGGCTTACATTAGTGTCATACCTAAACCAAATAGAGACTCTACTGATATTCTTAATTACCGCCCTATATCGTTGATCTCAAAATTCTGACGAAATTATTAGCTTTGCGGCTCGGTGCTTTTCTGTCACAGTATATCCATAAAGACCAATCTGGCTTTATAAATCAACGCCAAACGCTAGACCAGATTCGCCGATCTATAACATTGATTTCTGCAGTTCACTCTAAATGGGATGCCCCATGGTCTAGGGAACTACTGCTGCTTTCATTGGATCTTCATAAGGCCTTTGATAGCTTGAACTGGGACTACTTATTTGCCACCTTAGAGGCCTTTGGATTTGGTTCTACCTTTATCTCCTTATTGAAAACAATATATAGCAATCCGTCGGCCCAGGTCTCCATTCGAGGTTATAGATCAATTTCATTTCCTATCCGACACGTGACAAGACAGGGTTGTCCACTTTCCCCATTGCTCTTTGCGTTAGCAATTGAACCCTTAGCTGTTGCAATTCGATCCCACCCCAAAATACATGGAGTATACTGTGGACAACAAGAGCATAAATGCTCCCTTTTTGCTGACGACGTCCTCATGTATGTCACTAACCCTCAAGTTACTCTACCTAATCTACTAGCTCTATTTCGTCAATTTTCCCAGCTCTCAGGGCTTTCTTTAAATACTCAGAAGACTATGGCTCTTAATATCTCTTTACCCCCCTCGATGGAACGGAATCTACGAACTACATATAACTTTCAATGGGCGTCACACTCCCTTCTGTACCTAGGTGTTCAGCTGACGCCTTCAATTAACCCTCTATATCGGGCTAACTATCCTCCACTGTTTCGCTGTCTCCGAGAAGATCTTCAACGATGGGCAGACTATCCCTTATCCTGGTTTGGTAGAATCAATTCCATTAAGATGACATTTCTACCCAGGATACTTTATTATTTTAGAACTTTACCAATTGCAGTCCCGAGGGGAGATTTACAACAACTACAATCGGATGTTCTCCGTTTTATTTGGGGTAATAAAAAACCTTGCATGAACAAACTGACGTTATTTGTCTCGAAACCATGTGGTGGTCTTGGCCTCCCTGATTTACAAGCTTACTATCAAGCAGCTCAAATAACACAGCTTTCCTACACAACGGCTAAGGGGTCTCCACCCCTTTGGGTTTCTATTGAGGCTCTTTCGTGCCATCCTTTTAGTATCGGATCACTAATGTGGCTCCCGAGCCGCCGTCGCCCCCCCATTTTGTGCCCCACCCTGTCTCACTCCCTAGCGGTTTGGGACAGAGTGCGACATCGTAGATGCCTATCGTCTCCACATACCCCACTAGCCCCCTTGTGCTGTAATCCTGAGTTTTCTCCCGGCCTGACTCCACTGTTATTTCAATGGTGGCTTAATAAGGGACTTCTTAGGATAGGAGACTATCTTGATGGAGATCAACCACACTCTTTGCAATATTTTAAAGACACGCTGCAGATGCCCTCTAGTGAATTGTTTAGGTACAATCAGCTTATTTATTTTATATGTTCTAAACTTAAATTGTTAGACAGACCTTTTACACTTACAAATTTTGAATTATCTTGCCAAACAAGGGGCCTCCTACGGGGACGGATATCTGCGGTATATGCTACCCTTACTGACCCGAATACTAAACTCCCTTACATGATTCAATGGGAACGGGATTTAAATACCACTTTTGATTTGGCTGAATGGCAGGATATTGCTTATGCATTATCTAAAGTATCAATTAATACAACATTAATTGAAGCTAACTATAAAACTCTCCTTCGCTGGTATTTGGTTCCAACCAGGGTCACTAGGATGCATCCATCTGCATCCCCCACCTGCTTTAGAAAATGTGGCCAGATGGGTACAATGTATCACGTTTGGTGGAAGTGCCCCAATATCACTAGATTCTGGATTCGGATATTGAACCTGGTATACTCTGTGATGGGAATTAATATCCGTAGATCCCCGGAGGTGGCGCTTTTCCAAAGGCTTCCTGAAGGGATCCCTAAAAAATCGATGAAGCTAATTATATACATACTTCCCCCCTTAATTATATACATACTTTTAGCTGCCAGAATAACCATTGCTAAATATTGGAAGCAGTCGATGGTTCCTCTTGATTCTGTGAAGAATAAGCTCAACTGGATCATGGTTAATGATAGACTCACCTGCGTCCTCCGCACCACTACTAAGAAATTTGATCTGATATGGGATCCGTGGATACGATACATATCTCCATCCTAATACACCTCTGGCTGACCCTCTCTTCTTCTCTCTTCTTCCCCCCTTTTTTCTCTTACTCTCTCTCTCTTCTTCTCTTCTCCTTCTCTCTTCTCTTTTTTTTTTTTTTTTTTCTCCTTTCCCTTTCTCCTCTTTTTCATATTTACTGCTTATCAGATATATCTTTGTAGATACAGGATGTCCTAATAATACATATACTTCCAGGTTGCTGATACTCGAGAGAAGGTGCACAAGAGAACCCCACCCCCTTTTTTTATTTTTTTATTTATCCCTCCCCCTCCCCCTCCCCATTCCCTTCCCACTCCACATTTTCTTCCTTTGCTTCCTATACTGTACCTTTTCCCTGTGCTATATCCCTTCCTAATATTGCAGGCCTAAATAACTAATTGGGACTCTATGTAGTTAGTCCCCAACAAATCTGAAGCATACTTCATGATCTGATCATTAACAACTCTTAAACTTCTATGTTATTTCACTCTGTCAATCTCACCACTATTTCCATCAAAAGTATTCTATATTGACATTTCTCAATTTATTGTGTTGAGGTGGTGTATTTCTGTTTATCCTGATGGAAGGACATTTGGCTGCTTATGCTTACTTTCTCATCTGCAAACATTGTTGATTATTGAATGTATTCTTTGAGACATCGTCTTGTCATTTGATTAATAAAAATATTGAAAGTTAAAAATAAACTGCAAATATAAAAACTCCAGACTTCATAATCAGAAGTTACATTCAGGGTTAAAAATCAGTTGTAGGCTAATAGGGGTGTTAAACAGTTAAACGTCTGGGGAAAAAAAAAACGACAGCAGCAAGCGCAAGTTTAAAAACCATTCCTTTTTTTTTCTCCACACAGAAGGAGCAATAGCCCCCCCTTTTCAAAAGTGGGAGGAGAATGATTTTAACTTTTCAGGCGAGCTGACAAGCAAGGCTTAGGAATGTCTTTCAGCCAAACAGAAAGGTGGGGGCCCCAGCTCACTCCTAGCTCCCATCCCAAATCAACCCCATCCACCTTCACGCACAAACATGAAGCCACATACACAGTTAGGACATGAACAAACAGTAAACCACATACACAGTTAGAATATGACATGCTTTTTCAGCCCTGCTGTCTGTATGGAGGTAATATGTAACCCCGAACATACCTGGTTCGTATCCTCCCACACTAACTATAGTGAGGAGTATTTATAATTAATTTATATATACATACCCGCCACTCTCTCTTAATCATAAATGACAAGGAATCCCTGTGCCTATCGTGACACCCTCTTTCAACCTTGAACTTTGCACAGGCGGCCGACCAGGTAACTGTGTAAGTATTATGTATCTCGAAATCGGTTTTTGTACAAAGACAGGCAAGGTACCTGTGTCTCCATATCCTGGACACCATCTTAAACCAGCCTCTTTGTAAATAGACTGACCAGGTCTCGAAATCAGTTTTGTAGAAAGACTGCTGATAAGGAAGCTGTGTCTCCCCCATCACATACAGACATCCGCTGAAATAGCCACATTCAAGTCAAAACAGAACATATAACATAACATAAAATATCAGCCGGCAGAATAGGTCGACAGGTTCTTATTAAATCGGTTCTGGACAAGAAGTTACCCATCTTTTGACGATCTCGGAAGAGCAGACTGAATGCGAGCGAAAGGGAGGGTGACCGAACCGGAATAACACAGGTAAGGAATATAACACTATTCACTTACTGTGTTGCGAAGTTGATCAGGCCTCGTTCCGTCAGACATGCCTTGATTCGCTGACAGCCATAGCTAGGTCGGCTAGTCCAGAGAACGGAATCCAGAACCCACTTTGGATAGCCAAAACGTAATGGATATTTCTCTGGTCCAATTCCAGGATACTATTTTCTATTCTGCCGCTGATCCAAATCTATGATGATGTGAATGCATGCATGCATGAGAATCACACTGGCACACACTGGTCAGTGCAAGCTCTACCTCATCTCTGAGGTTTATTCAAGGTCTCAGCCCCCTATATAAACTAAGTGACATAAGCAATTGTCATCACATATGTGTGTATATGATTGGCTCATCTGTATATGGTCTTCTTCCTCTCGATTCTGTTCTTCCACATGTCAAGTCATTAAGCTACATTCCTTTAGCTTCAGCGCTAAATATTGTTATAGTCGATGGGAGGGGGGAAATGAAGGAGTGGAGTGGAGTGAAGGTGACATCTGTTCCTCGTCTTCACTCTGAAATGAATAACTCTGTCACAACTTTCAATCAAGGAAAATACTTCTTATCTTGTTACATGAATACCAAAACACACATACTTTCTGGTTTCCAATATGAGCATCAATAAGTTTCTTATTGTATAAATATATCTTAGTGCATGTGTGTCTGGTTATATCAGCCTTTTTCCAAATGTGTGTGTGCATATCAGCTCATCTCTCCCTAAAAGCTAAAAAAAGCACTAGCTCCTTAAACTCTAAAATTCCTAAGGATGGGGCTGTGAACTATGTGAGTAGCTGAAAGAATCATTTAACTCAAACCAAAACTCTGAACCAATACCAAAACATAAAGAAGGAAAGAAACTAACAATATTTGAGTGGTTAAAGAGAGGGATAACATAGATATAATATAGTCATTTTATCAACTCCATCCCACAGCATCCTAGGTTCTAACCCCTCTCCTGTTTAATGTTCTTCAAGCAATAAAATATCAAAAAGACAATCCCTACATTGAGTTATTGTCATCTCACCTGCCAGCAGTTGCGGATTGGCACTTTCCATGTCACCTGCCTTCAAAAAAAAAGGGGGGGTTGGGGGGATACTCATTGATACTCTGGATTTGTTATCCACAGAGAATGAGTCCCTGAACCTGTTCACACAATATCTGGCCACCTCACCGCCCATTGTACATTTATCCCTCAGACCTAAATCTATTTTTTACCCATCACATGCCAAGGGTCCTTATCTTGAAAGCTTTTACAGGGTAGTCTATGCAGATCTTTTTAAACGATTTCAGTCCACCACCAACAATAAATCTAATAACTTCTCCCCATTAGAAATTAAAGCGATTGACTGTTAAGGTATGTACTTACCGAGGCCGAGATGCCGAGAGTGGTTCACCTTTGCGACTTGATGCACTCCACTCCCTGGAGGTGAGACAGGAAGTGGATGGCGAGAAGCGGCACCGGCTACCAGCAGGTGGTGGGTACTTGTAGACGGTCCAGTAGTGCTGAGTAGACTGAAGAGCAGGCTTCTAGCAGGAACTAGCTGGATCGGTATAGTTCAGGCAGCAAGAGTCAATAGAAGCCAGTGCAGGCTGAGTCCGGGTTGCAACTGCAGAGGTAACAGTCCCGGCTGGGGGTCTAGCACAGCAATAAGTAACAAGTCCATAAAATACCGGGAACAAGGCAGGAGTTCAAAGGAAACGTGGAAGTCCAAAGGTACAAGCAGGAGGTCAAGGGTTGTAGACAGGCAGCAGATCCGAGTCACAGGCCGAGGGTCAAACACAAGAGAAGGCAGAAGTCCGTATAACAAGCTGAGGGTCAGGTCCAGGAGAGAGATCAGAGGAATCAAGCCAGTCCGGGTCACAAGGAGATTTTCAGGTAGTTTTCCAGAGTCTTGGGTACACAGGAAAGCTGACAAACCAGCAACTTGTCAGTGCAGCTGGGTTTCTTTAAATAGGCCCGCCTGGATTCCTATTGGTGCGCCGCCGCGCATTTGCGCGCGCCGCACCGGAGAACGTAGAAGCGCCGTCCCACGCACGCGCATGCGCCGAAGCGTCATTCTGCCGCGCGTGCGCATTGGACGCTGATTGGCGCTGTTGGACGGAAGATTTCCCTGACATTGATACATTGATGCATGCACCAGGATGTGGTAATTAAATCCGCCGACAAGGGCGGAGGGATTGTCATCCTCAAAAGTCAGATTGTGTGGGAGAAGCCAATCAACTACTCTCAGATAATATCACTTATGCCAAACTAAATAGGGACCCCACCACCGATTTTGCTAAAGAAGCTTACCTTTTAACCACTTGCCGACCGCCGCACGTCGATGTACGCCGGCAGAATGGCACGGCTGGGCATATTGTCGTACAGGTACGTCCCCTTTAATATGCACAGCCATGGGTCGCGCGCACAATGCCGGCGGCACGCTCGCGACCTGGTCGGGTACTCCGTGACCGCGCCCGCGGGACCCGCGGACCCGATCGCCACCGGTGTCTCGCGATCGGGTCACAGAGCTGAAGAACGGGGAGAGGTAAGTGTAAACAAACCTCTCCCCGTGCTTCCTAGTGAGCCTGTCACTGATCGTCTGTTCCCTGTCATAGGGAACGACGATCAGTGACATCAAACGCCAAGCCACGCCCCCTACAGTTAGAATCACACATTAGGTCACACTTAACCCCTTTAGCGCCCCCTACAGGTTAACCCCTAAACTGCCAGTGTCATTTTCACAGTAATCAATGCATTTTTATGGCACTGATCGCTGTAAATTGACAATGGTCCCAAAATAGTGTCAAAAGTGTCCGATGTGTCCGCCATAATGTTGCAGTGACGATAAAAATCGCTGATCTCCGCCATTACTAGTAAAAAAAAAAAATATTAATAAAAATGCCATAAAACTATTTTGTAGACGCTACACCCTGTTCCAAATTATTATGTGTAACGGCACCCCAAGTATGAAAGGGGTTAACACCGTTAGGATATTCCCTTTCCAACCACACGACAGCCACCAGACACTCCAACCAGCTGAATAAGACCCCATACGAATGGTTCTCCCCCCAGATACGAGACAACGCTCTGTATTCAAGTTCCAAAAACAGGGAATGACTTTATTTTCAAAACACATGGTAACACATTTCTCTTCAAAACCCTCCCCTCCCATCCTTTGGGGAACAGGGCGGGTTAAACTGTCCAATGACAATGGTAATACAGGTCAGGTGTGTTCAAACTTCTCCTTTGATAAACAGTCTTAGGCAGGAGGGGTGATTCCCCCCCCCCCCCCTCCTCACAGAAGACATTCAATCTAGATACAATGTATGTGCAGCTTGAATATGGCCATCATAGGCCATATTGGGGTTTTCATTCACCCTGTGCTCCAAAGTGACCCCCTGTCACATTATGCAAATTCTATTTCAGTGTCACAAAGATTAAAAATTTAGTTTTTCAGTTTAACTCATGGATGGCATTGTGTCTCAGGGCTCTTTTGATCACTGAAAACAATCTCGGACACCTGTGATAATTAGATTGCCAGGTGAGCCCAGTTAAAGGAAAAACTACTAAAGGAGGGTGTTCCACATTATTAAGCAGATCACCATTTTCAAGCAATATGGGGAAGAAAAAGGATCTCTCTGCTGCCGAAAAGAGTGAAATAGTTCAATGCCTTGGACAAGGTATGAAAACATTAGATATTTCACGAAAACTTAAGCGTGATCATCGCACTATTAAGAGATTTGTGGCTAATTCAGAGCACAGACGGGTTTTGTGCAGATAAAGGCACATTGAGGACGATTTCTGCCAGATTCATGCATCGGATCAAGAGAGCAGCTGCTAAAACACCATTACATAGCAGTAAACAGATATTTGAAGCTGCTGGTGCCTCTGGAGTCCCACGGACATCAAGGTGTAGAGTCCTCCAGAGTCTTTCAACTGTGCATAAACCTTCCATTCGGCCACCACTAACCAATGCTCATAAGCAGAAACAGCTGCATTGGGCAGAAAAATACACAAAGACAAATTTTCAAACAGTCCTGTTAACTGATGAGTGCCGTGCAACCCTGGATGGTCCAGATGGATGGAGTAGTGGATGGTTGGTGGACGGCCACCCTGTTCCAACAAGGCTGCGACGTCAGCAAGGCGGTGGTGGAGTCATGTATTGGGCCAGAATCATGGGAAGAGAGCTGGTCGGCTCTTTTAGGGTCCCCGAAGGTGTAAAGATGACCTCTGCAAAGTATGTGGAGTTCCTGACTCACCACTTCCTTCCCTGGTACAGAAGGAAGAACTATGCTTTCCGTAATAAAATCATCTCATGCTGCAAAGAATACCTCTGCATCAATGGCTGCTATGGGGATAAACGGAGAGAAAGTCATGGTGTGGCCTCCATCCTCCCTTGACCTCAATCCTATTGAGAACCTTTGGTGCATCCTCAAGCAGAAGATCTATGAGGGTGGGAGGCAATTTACATCCAAACAGCAGCTCTGGGAGGCTATTCTGACATCTTGCAAACAAATTCAAGCAGAAACTGACCAAAAACTCACAAGTTCAATGGATGCAAGACTTGTGAAGCTGCTATCAAATAAGGGGTCATATGTTAAAATGTAACGTGACCTGTTAAAATGTTTAAAAAGTTAAAATGTTGTTCAAAGTTTGATTGAAATAGCTTTTGATTTCAGTAAATATGCTGCAAATACAACAAATGACAATTTTCAGTTCTTTACAACCTTTAAAGTGTTTTAAAACTAAAGCCCTGTACACACGATCGGATTTCCTATGGTTTTTAAACCGATGGATTTTTCCATCGGAAAACCGATGAAGCTGACTTCCATCAGTCTTGCCTACACACCATAAGTCAAAAAACCGACCGTTCCAAACGCGGCGACGTAAGACACTCAGATGAGCAGAGAAAAATTAAGTTCAATGCTTCTGAGTATGCATCGACTTGATTCTGAGCATGCGTGGGTTTTTTAACCGATGGACTTGCCCATAGACGATCGGAATTTGCTATCGGTTTTTTATCCATCGGAAAAATTTAAAATATGTTCTATTTTTTGACACCGATGGAAAAAAGACCGATGAGGCCCATACACGATCGGTTTGTCCGATGAAAAAAATCTATCGGACTGTTTTCATCGGTAAAACAGATTGTGTGTATACGCGGCTTTACTGTGCGTAATAATTTGGAACAGTGCATTGTAAGTTTTTTATTTTGAAAACAAAAACTGTTATTATTAGGAGGCTTGTTCAATGAAATTTGAATTGTACTCTTAATAGTTGATAACATGAGAATTATGCTGACTGTTTACATCAATTATTTAGGTAAATGAGAAAAATATCATTGGCATAATAATTTGGAACAGGGTGTATAACTTTTGCGCAAACCAATAAATAAATGCTTATTGCAATTTTTTTAACCAAAATTATGTAGAAGAATACGTATCGGCCTAAACTGAGGAAAAAAATATGTTTTTTTATATATTTTTTGGGGATATTTCTTATAGCAAAAAGTAAAAAATATTGTTTTTTTTTTCAAAATTGTCGCTCTATTTTAGTTTATAGCGCAAAAAATAAAAACCGCAGAGGTGATCAAATACCACCAAAAGAAAGCTCTATTTGTGGGAAAAAAAGGACATCAATTTTGTTACGGAGCCACGTCGCACGACCGCGCAATTGTCAGTTAAAGTGACGCAGTGCCAAATCGGGGCGTGGTCCTTTAGCAACAAAATGATCCGGGGCTGAAGTGCTTAATCTCCACTGCTTTTAAAGACGGTATTATTTCTAAAATTGAAAGTTCATTTTTACGTTGAGCCTTTTATCAGATACCGTATTTTTATCATCTTCCCAAGATCCACAAGAATTTAGAACATCCCCCAGGCAGACCCATCGTGGCTGTGATGGATAGCGTTACTACAGGTTTTAGTCTATACATAGATCAATTCCTTCAGCCCAGAGTACACCAATTACAATCCTACATCAGGGATGGTACACATTTGTTGGAACTTCTATCTTCCTATAAGTGGGAACCAACTTACAAATGGCACTCACTGGAAGTTAACTCCTTATATACTTCTATCCCTCACAGTTTTGGCCTAATGGCCCTAGAATGCTTTTTAGCCCAAGACCCATTGATTAATCCAGGACAAGCTGCTTTTATTTTAGACGCAACTAGTTTTTGTATGTATTGATATGAAAGAGTCTGGGCGACTCTTTCTCTGTCTTGCTTTCTTCCTTTCTTCCTCTCTCCCCCCCCCCCCCCCCCACTGTCACTACAGTCAATTTACTTTAAGCGCTCTGCTCATTCACTACCTTATGCATTTTAATACACGTGTGTGTATGCGTATACATATGGGCACGTACGCATGTGTATATATAATAATAATAATAATCTTATTCCTAAATATTTTTCGGGATGCATGCGTGTGTGCCAGTGGCGGCCCGTCCATCGGGGGGGGGGTTGGGGCGCATGGGCTCCGCCCCCCAAAGCCAGTAACAAAAAATATTTAATAAAAAAAAAAAAAGTTAATTTTTTTTGGCCCTTAAAGAAAAAAAGGTCCTTTTAGTGCATGTTCAGGGCGGGCGCCGGGCACAGTGCTCTATTGAAGCATCATTGAAGCGTCATGCCAATGCAATGCAGGCAAGATGCTTCATTTGCAGGTTTTTTTAAAGCTCCGTGGCGCGCTGGATAGCGCCTCTCCACTCTCATTGGTCCTTCTGCTTCGTCATGTCTACACCGCAGTAGGAAATGGGCGGTGCTTTTCCCGGGTGGCCGTGTCACTTTCGGTTTCGGCTCCAGGAGTGAGACAAGATTGCGGGGAGTGGATACAGCTGCGGCGGGTGGGTGAAGAGCTGAGCCTGAGTGCAGGAGAACCGGAGGTGAGCTCTCTCATTGTCTCTCCCCTCCCGACAACAAGCTTCCCATCCCCCAGTCCTCACACTCCTCTGCTTGTTACAGAGTCAGTGACTGCTCCACCCGGAGTGTACTCTGTGCATCCTGCCGTGAGCCTGGCTCCCCCTCCCCCACCTCTGTTCACTTTTCTCAGCTGCTGCAGAACTTCATGGGGCTGCTGAGTGTTGTGGTGCAGGGAAGTGACTGGCAGCTGCCCCCTCTTCCTGCATCCTAAAATGCCCCCCCTTCCCTGCCTCTCCACCCTAAACAATAACCCCCCCTCCCTGCCTCTCCACCCTAAACAATAATCCCCCCTTCCTGCCTCTCCACCCTAAACAATAGCCCCCCTCCCTGCCTCTCCACCCTAAATAATAACCCCCCTCCTCCCTGCCTCTCCACCCTAAACAATAACCCCCCCGCCTCTCCACCCTAAACAATAACCCCCCTCCCTGCCTCTCCACCCTAAATAATAACCCCCCTCCCTGCCTCTCCACCCTAAACAATAACCCCCCTCCCTGCCTCTCCACCCTAAACAATAACCCCCTCCCTGCCTCTCCACCCTAAACAATAACCCCCCTCCCTGCCTCTCCACCCTAAACAATAATCCCCCCTCCCTGCCTCTCCACCCTAAACAATAACCCCCCTCCCTGCCTCTCCACACTAAACAATAACCCCCCCTCCCTGCCTCTCCACCCTAAACAATAACCCCCCCTCCCTGCCTCTCCACCCTAAACAATAACCCCCCCCTCCCTGCCTCTCCACCCTAAACAATAACCCCCCTCCCTGCCTCTCCACCCTAAACAATAATCCCCCCTCCCTGCCTCTCCACCCTAAACAATAACCCCCCTCCCTGCCTCTCCACACTAAACAATAACCCCCCCTCCCTGCCTCTCCACCCTAAACAATAACCCCCCCTCCCTGCCTCTCCACCCTAAACAATAACCCCCCCCTCCCTGCCTCTCCACCCTAAACAATAACCCCCCTCCCTGCCTCTCCACCCTAAACAATAATCCCCCCTCCCTGCCTCTCCACCCTAAACAATAACCCCCCCTCCCTGCCTCTCCACCATAAACAATAACCCCCCTCCCTGCCTCTCCACTCTAAACAATTACCCCCCCTCCCTGCCTCTCCACCCTAAACAATAACCCCCCTCCCTGCCTCTCCACCCTAAACAATAACCCCCCCTCCTGCCTCTCCACCCTAAACAATAACCCCCCCTTCCTGCCTCTCCACCCTAAACAATAACCCCCCTCCCTGCCTCTCCACCCTAAACAATAACCCCCCCTCCCTGCCTCTCCACCCTAAACAATAACCCCCCTCCCTGCCTCTCCACCCTAAACAATAACCCCCCTCCCTGCCTCTCCACCCTAAACAATACCCCCCTCCCTGCCTCTCCACTCTAAACAATAACCCCCCTCCCTGCCTCTCCACCTTAAACAATAACCCCCCTCCCTGCCTCTCCACCCTAAACAATAACACCCCCCTCCCTGCCTCTCCACCCTAAACAATAACCCCCCTCTCTGCCTTTCCACCCTAAACAATAACCCCCCCCTCCCTGCCTCTCCACCCTAAACAATAACCCCCCTTCCTGCCTCTCCACCCTAAACAATAACCCCATTGTATAGTGTTCTCTGTGTATAGTGCGCGCTCTGTGTATAGTGTGTGTGTGCTCTGTGTATAATATACAGTGTGTGCTCTGTGTACAGTGTGTGTGTGTGTGCTCTGTGTATAGTGTGTGTGTGTGCTCTGTGTATAGTGTGTGTGTGCTCTGTGTATAGTGTGTGTGTGTGTGCTCTGTGTATAATATACAATGTGTGCTCTGTGTATAGTGTGTGTGTGTGCTCTGTGTATAGTGTGTGTGTGCTCTGTGTATAGTGTGTGTGCTCTGTGTATAGTGTGTGTGTGTGCGCTCTGTGTATAATATACAGTGTGTGCTCTGTGTATAATATACAGTCTATGCTCTGTGTATAGTGTGTGTGTGCTCTGTGTATAGTGTGTGTGCTCTGTGTATAGTGTGTGTGTGTGTGTGTGTGCTCTGTGTATAGTGTGTGTGTGTGTGTGCTCTGTGTATAGTGTGTGTGTGTACTCTGTGTATAGTGTGTGTGCTGTGTGTAAAATATACAATGTGTGATCTGTGTATAGTGTGTGTGCTCTGTGTATAATATACATTGTGTGCTCTGTGTAGGGATGAGCTTCGTGTTCGAGTCGAACATACGTTCGACTCGAACATCGGCTGTTCGATCGTTCGACGAAGATCGAACGATTTGGGCCGTTCGCGCCAAATTCGAGTGACGCGAACGGCCCAAAATGCACTACGCCATCGCAGTGTCATCCAGGCGCTGTGATTGGCCAAGCATGCACTGTGACCCCGCATGCTTGGCCAATCACAGCGCCGGCAGCGAGGAGAGCAATGATTGGCCACAGGCAGGATGCCTGTGGCCAATTATTGCTGAGGGTGTTTAGTACACGCCCCACACTATAAAAGGCCGCCAGCACGGCGGCCTAGTGTAGTGTGTTCCGGAGCAGGGAAAGAGCAGCATAGGCAGGGACAGTGACTTTTATTTCTTTCTTGCTTAACCTGGATTCCTTTAGTTTAGGGAAAGAGAAGGATAGGTAGGGAGAGTGTCAGTGTGTTTTGTGCTTGTGCTATAGTGTGCTTAAAAAAAACATTTTTTCTAGGGACAGAAAACTGTAGGTAGGGAGAGTGTCAGTTTCTTTCACTGTGCAAGTCCTTGTTTCTAGGGACTGGGAAGGACAGTGAGTGAATTCTCCTTGTGCTATAGTGTGCTTAAAAAAAACATTTTTTCTAGGGACAGAAAACTGTAGGTAGGGAGAGTGTCAGTTTCTTTCACTGTGCAAGTCCTTGTTTCTAGGGACTGGGAAGGACAGTGAGTGAATTCTCCTTGTGCTATAGTGTGCTTAAAAAAAACATTTTTTCTAGGGACAGAAAACTGTAGGTAGGGAGAGTGTCAGTTTCTTTCACTGTGCAAGTCCTTGTTTCTAGGGACTGGGAAGGACAGTGAGTGAATTCTCCTTGTGCTATAGTGTGCTTAAAAAAACATTTTTTCTAGGGACAGAAAACTGTAGGTAGGGAGAGTGTCAGTTTCTTTCACTGTGCAAGTCCTTGTTTCTAGGGACTGGGAAGGACAGTGAGTGAATTCTCCTTGTGCTATAGTGTGCTTAAAAAAAACATTTTTTCTAGGGACAGAAAACTGTAGGTAGGGAGAGTGTCAGTTTCTTTCACTGTGCAAGTCCTTGTTTCTAGGGACTGGGAAGGACAGTGAGTGAATTCTCCTTGTGCTATAGTGTGCTTAAAAAAAACATTTTTTCTAGGGACAGAAAACTGTAGGTAGGGAGAGTGTCAGTTTCTTTCACTGTGCAAGTCCTTGTTTCTAGGGACTGGGAAGGACAGTGAGTGAATTCTCCTTGTGCTATAGTGTGCTTAAAAAAAACATTTTTCCTAGGGACAGAAAACTGTAGGTAGGGAGAGTGTCAGTTTCTTTCACTGTGCAAGTCCTTGTTTCTAGGGACTGGGAAGGACAGTGAGTGAATTCTCCTTGTGCTATAGTGTGCTTAAAAAAAACATTTTTTCTAGGGACAGAAAACTGTAGGTAGGGAGAGTGTCAGTTTCTTTCACTGTGCAAGTCCTTGTTTCTAGGGACTGGGAAGGACAGTGAGTGAATTCTCCTTGTGCTATAGTGTGCTTAAAAAAAACATTTTTTCTAGGGACAGAAAACTGTAGGTAGGGAGAGTGTCAGTTTCTTTCACTGTGCAAGTCCTTGTTTCTAGGGACTGGGAAGGACAGTGAGTGAATTCTCCTTGTGCTATAGTGTGCTTAAAAAAAACATTTTTTCTAGGGACAGAAAACCGTAGGTAGGGAGAGTGTCAGTTTCTTTCACTGTGCAAGTCCTTGTTTCTAGGGACTGGGAAGGACAGTGAGTGAATTCTCCTTGTGCTATAGTGTGCTTAAAAAAAACATTTTTTCTAGGGACAGAAAACTGTAGGTAGGGAGAGTGTCAGTTTCTTTCACTGTGCAAGTCCTTGTTTCTAGGGACTGGGAAGGACAGTGAGTGAATTCTCCTTGTGCTATAGTGTGCTTAAAAAAAACATTTTTTCTAGGGACAGAAAACTGTAGGTAGGGAGAGTGTCAGTTTCTTTCACTGTGCAAGTCCTTGTTTCTAGGGACTGGGAAGGACAGTGAGTGAATTCTCCTTGTGCTATAGTGTGCTTAAAAAAAACATTTTTTCTAGGGACAGAAAACTGTAGGTAGGGAGAGTGTCAGTTTCTTTCACTGTGCAAGTCCTTGTTTCTAGGGACTGGGAAGGACAGTGAGTGAATTCTCCTTGTGCTATAGTGTGCTTAAAAAAACATTTTTTCTAGGGACAGAAAACTGTAGGTAGGGAGAGTGTCAGTTTCTTTCACTGTGCAAGTCCTTGTTTCTAGGGACTGGGAAGGACAGTGAGTGAATTCTCCTTGTGCTATAGTGTGCTTAAAAAAAAACATTTTTTCTAGGGACAGAAAACTGTAGGTAGGGAGAGTGTCAGTTTCTTTCACTGTGCAAGTCCTTGTTTCTAGGGACTGGGAAGGACAGTGAGTGAATTCTCCTTGTGCTATAGTGTGCTTAAAAAAAACATTTTTTCTAGGGACAGAAAACTGTAGGTAGGGAGAGTGTCAGTTTCTTTCACTGTGCAAGTCCTTGTTTCTAGGGACTGGGAAGGACAGTGAGTGAATTCTCCTTGTGCTACAGTGTGCTTAAAAAAAACATTTTTTCTAGGGACAGAAAACTGTAGGTAGGGAGAGTGTCAGTTTCTTTCACTGTGCAAGTCCTTGTTTCTAGGGACTGGGAAGGACAGTGAGTGAATTCTCCTTGTGCTATAGTGTGCTTAAAAAAATTTTTTTTCTAGGGACAGAAAACTGTAGGTAGGGAGAGTGTCAGTTTCTTTCACTGTGCAAGTCCTTGTTTCTAGGGACTGGGAAGGACAGTGAGTGAATTCTCCTTGTGCTATAGTGTGCTTAAAAAAAACATTTTTTCTAGGGACAGAAAACTGTAGGTAGGGAGAGTGTCAGTTTCTTTCACTGTGCAAGTCCTTGTTTCTAGGGACTGGGAAGGACAGTGAGTGAATTCTCCTTGTGCTATAGTGTGCTTAAAAAAACATTTTTTCTAGGGACAGAAAACTGTAGGTAGGGAGAGTGTCAGCTTCTTTCACTGTGCAAGTCCTTGTTTCTAGGGACTGGGAAGGACAGTGAGTGAATTCTCCTTGTGCTATAGTGTGCTTAAAAAAAACATTTTTTCTAGGGACAGAAAACTGTAGGTAGGGAGAGTGTCAGTTTCTTTCACTGTGCAAGTCCTTGTTTCTAGGGACTGGGAAGGACAGTGAGTGAATTCTCCTTGTGCTATAGTGTGCTTAAAAAAAACATTTTTTCTAGGGACAGAAAACTGTAGGTAGGGAGAGTGTCAGTTTCTTTCACTGTGCAAGTCCTTGTTTCTAGGGACTGGGAAGGACAGTGAGTGAATTCTCCTTGTGCTATAGTGTGTTTAAAAAAACATTTTTTCTAGGGACAGAAAACTGTAGGTAGGGAGAGTGTCAGTTTCTTTCACTGTGCAAGTCCTTGTTTCTAGGGACTGGGAAGGACAGTGAGTGAATTCTCCTTGTGCTATAGTGTGCTTAAAAAAAACATTTTTTCTAGGGACAGAAAACTGTAGGTAGGGAGAGTGTCAGTTTCTTTCACTGTGCAAGTCCTTGTTTCTAGGGACTGGGAAGGACAGTGAGTGAATTCTCCTTGTGCTATAGTGTGCTTAAAAAAAACATTTTTTCTAGGGACAGAAAACTGTAGGTAGGGAGAGTGTCAGTTTCTTTCACTGTGCAAGTCCTTGTTTCTAGGGACTGGGAAGGACAGTGAGTGAATTCTCCTTGTGCTATAGTGTGCTTAAAAAAAACATTTTTTCTAGGGACAGAAAACTGTAGGTAGGGAGAGTGTCAGTTTCTTTCACTGTGCAAGTCCTTGTTTCTAGGGACTGGGAAGGACAGTGAGTGAATTCTCCTTGTGCTATAGTGTGCTTAAAAAAAACATTTTTTCTAGGGACAGAAAACTGTAGGTAGGGAGAGTGTCAGTTTCTTTCACTGTGCAAGTCCTTGTTTCTAGGGACTGGGAAGGACAGTGAGTGAATTCTCCTTGTGCTATAGTGTGCTTAAAAAAACTTTTTTTCTAGGGACAGAAAACTGTAGGTAGGGAGAGTGTCAGTTTCTTTCACTGTGCAAGTCCTTGTTTCTAGGGACTGGGAAGGACAGTGAGTGAATTCTCCTTGTGCTATAGTGTGCTTAAAAAAAACATTTTTTCTAGGGACAGAAAACTGTAGGTAGGGAGAGTGTCAGTTTCTTTCACTGTGCAAGTCCTTGTTTCTAGGGACTGGGAAGGACAGTGAGTGAATTCTCCTTGTGCTATAGTGTGCTTAAAAAAAACATTTTTTCTAGGGACAGAAAACTGTAGGTAGGGAGAGTGTCAGTTTCTTTCACTGTGCAAGTCCTTGTTTCTAGGGACTGGGAAGGACAGTGAGTGAATTCTCCTTGTGCTATAGTGTGCTTAAAAAAAACATTTTTTCTAGGGACAGAAAACTGTAGGTAGGGAGAGTGTCAGTTTCTTTCACTGTGCAAGTCCTTGTTTCTAGGGACTGGGAAGGACAGTGAGTGAATTCTCCTTGTGCTATAGTGTGCTTAAAAAAAACATTTTTTCTAGGGACAGAAAACTGTAGGTAGGGAGAGTGTCAGTTTCTTTCACTGTGCAAGTCCTTGTTTCTAGGGACTGGGAAGGACAGTGAGTGAATTCTCCTTGTGCTATAGTGTGCTTAAAAAAAACATTTTTTCTAGGGACAGAAAACTGTAGGTAGGGAGAGTGTCAGTTTCTTTCACTGTGCAAGTCCTTGTTTCTAGGGACTGGGAAGGACAGTGAGTGAATTCTCCTTGTGCTATAGTGTGCTTAAAAAAAACATTTTTTCTAGGGACAGAAAACTGTAGGTAGGGAGAGTGTCAGTTTCTTTCACTGTGCAAGTCCTTGTTTCTAGGGACTGGGAAGGACAGTGAGTGAATTCTCCTTGTGCTATAGTGTGCTTAAAAAAAACATTTTTTCTAGGGACAGAAAACTGTAGGTAGGGAGAGTGTCAGTTTCTTTCACTGTGCAAGTCCTTGTTTCTAGGGACTGGGAAGGACAGTGAGTGAATTCTCCTTGTGCTATAGTGTGCTTAAAAAAACATTTTTTCTAGGGACAGAAAACTGTAGGTAGGGAGAGTGTCAGTTTCTTTCACTGTGCAAGTCCTTGTTTCTAGGGACTGGGAAGGACAGTGAGTGAATTCTCCTTGTGCTATAGTGTGCTTAAAAAAAACATTTTTTCTAGGGACAGAAAACTGTAGGTAGGGAGAGTGTCAGTTTCTTTCACTGTGCAAGTCCTTGTTTCTAGGGACTGGGAAGGACAGTGAGTGAATTCTCCTTGTACTATAGTGTGCTAAAGCATTCCTCATCAACCATCTTTGAAATCCTTGTTTTTTGGACAGTCAGGGAAATTGTCGTTGTGCTATTCTGTGCAAAAGCAATCATCCTGAACCATATTTAGAAATCCTTAAGTAAAGGGACAGAGAAGGACACCTGAAGGTAGCCCTTATTGCTTTTTTCCCATCTCCCTGCAGGCCATCTATTAGAATGTCTGGAAGGCAAACAAGGAGAGGCAGACAGTCAGGAGGCAATAAAAGAGGGCAAGCAGGCTCTGTGTCTGGGGGCAACAGTGCTGGTCGTGGACGCGGTGCATTGTCATCAGCACATGGCCATGGGACACGCTTGTCCTTCTTTTCGGTAGCTGGACATGTTGAGCCACATCATGCCGAAGACTTGGTAGAGTGGATGACCAAGCCCTCCTCCTCCTCCTCATCCTCTCTCACCCAGGCTCAGGGTACTGGCAAAGCAGCTGCCAAAGCGTCCTCTTCCCTGGTATCAATGTCAGACTCATCATCAGTCACTCCTTCCCTAGACCCACCATGTCCTCCTCCTGAGGAGTCCCCCGAACTGTTTGAGCACAGTGTTGGGTACATGCTCCAGGAGGATGCCCAGCGTTTCGAAGGGTCTGATGATGAAACCCAGCTACAGGAAGGCAGTAGGGTGAGAGCAGACAGAGGGGATGCTCAAGAAGGACACCAATCTGGCAGTCATGTTCCAGCAGCTGCAGCATACTGCCAGATTGGCTCCAGTGATGAGGAGGGAGGGGATGATGAGGTCACTGACTCCACATGGGTGCCTAATAGGAGAGAGGAGGAGGAGGAGGATGAGGAGGAGGCACATCTCCAACGAGGCAGGATGCCCTTTGGTGGCCAGCGTAAGGGCAGTACACCGACGGAATCACACCGCAGAGCTCCGCCTGTGCAGGGCGCTGCCTCTGCCCGTCATTCAAAAAGTTCCTTGGTGTGGGCCTTTTTTGAGGCTAGTGCATCAGATCGCACAGCTGCTGTTTGCAACATATGTCTCAAGCGTATATCGCGTGGCCAAAACATCAGCCGCTTGGGTACCACATGCCTGACCAGACATATGTTGACCTGCCATGCAGCTCGTTGGCAAGCCTACCTCAAAGACCCACACCAAAGAACAAAGCGGACCTCTCCTTGCACCGCATCAGCTGGGATCTCCAACCCCACTATAACTTCAGTCCTCTCTGAAACATGCACTGAGAGGAATGAAGGTGTAGAATTAGGTGTGTCACAGCCAAGTACTTGCGGCCACTCTGCTAGCAGTACACCGACGTCCGATTCTAGCAGGCAAATTTCCCTGCCCCAGCTGCTGGACCGTCGAAAGAAGTTCACTCCCAGCCATCCACATGCCCAGCGGTTGAATGCTAGCTTGGCTAAATTGCTAGCGCTTCAACTGCTGCCTTTTCAGTTGGTAGACTCGGCCCCCTTCCGTGAGTTTGTGCAATGTGCGGTTCCTCAGTGGCAGGTTCCCAAACGCCACTTTTTCTCACGGAAGGCTATTCCGGCTCTCTACCGGCATGTGGAAGGCAATGTCTTGGCCTCGCTGGACAGGGCGGTCAGCGGTAAGGTGCATATTACCGCTGACTCATGGTCCAGCAGGCATGGACAGGGACGTTACCTTTCTTTCACGGCCCATTGGGTCACTCTTTTGGCAGCTGGGAAGGATGCAGGACAAGGTGCAGTAGTGTTGGAGGTTGTCCCACCGCCACGCCTCCAAAATGCTACTACTGGTTGTGACACACCTCTCTCCTCCACCCCCTCCTCTTCTTCTTCCTCCATGGCCTCTTCCTGTGGTTTGTCCTATGAACCAGCGGTGCTCCGTAGCCGTTCACGGGGCTACGCAAGTACGCAGGCAAAAAGATGCCATGCCGTGCTTGCGCTGGTGTGTTTGGGGGACAGAAGCCACACTGGGGCAGAGGTCCTGTCTGCTCTGCAGGGCCAGGCCGAGAGGTGGTTGACGCCACGCCAGCTTAAGCCAGGAATGGTGGTTTGCGACAATGGCACCAACCTCCTCTCCGCCCTTCGACAGGGACAACTGACCCATGTGCCCTGTGTGGCTCACGTCCTTAACCTGGTGGTGCAGCGTTTCTTGGGCAGGTACCCGGGCTTACAGGATGTCCTGAGGCAGGCCAGGAAAGTCTGTGTGCATTTCCGCAGATCTTATAATGCCAGTGCTCGCCTGGCTGAGCTGCAAAAGGAGTTGAACCTGCCCAAGAACCGCCTTATATGTGACATGCCCACCAGGTGGAACTCAACGTTGGCCATGCTGCAGCGGCTGCACACGCAGCAGAGGGCCATCAATGAGTACCTGTGCGACTACGGCACCAGGACAGGGTCAGGGGAGCTTGGTTTTTTTTCTCCACGCCAGTGGGGCATGATCAGGGATGCATGCACTGTCCTGGCACCATTTGAGGAGGCCACGAGGATGGTGAGCAGTGACAGTGCATGCATCAGTGACACTGTACCTCTTGTCCACCTGTTGGAGCACACGCTGCGTGGAATAATGGACAGGGCACTTGAGGCAGAACAGAGGCAGGAAGAGGAGGACTTCCTTGCCTCTCAAGGCCCCCTTTACCCAGACAGTGTTCCTTCTGTCCCACCCATCGCACAGGAAGAGGAGGAGGAGGAGGAGGAGGATTGTGTCAGCATGGAGGTGGAGGCTGGCACTCAGCATCATCAGCAGCAGTCTTTTAGGGATGATTTACAGTCCCAAGAAACCAGTGGACTTGTACGTGGCTGAGAGGAGGTGACTGCGGATCATGTCGTCCTTAGTGACCCAGAGGACTCCGGAGCGAATGCCTCAGCAAACCTACGCTGCATGGCCTCCCTGATCCTGCAAAGTCTGCGGAAGGATCCTCGTATTCTTCGGATCAAGGAGAGGGACCATTACTGGCTGGCCACTCTCCTTGATCCACGGTACAAGGGTAAGGTTGCGGACCTTATGTTACCGTCGCAGAGGGAGCAGAGGATGAGACAACTCCGGGAGGCCTTGCAGAAAGGTCTGTGCAACGCGTTCCCAGAGACTGGGAGGTTACAAACTCCTGGTCCTGGACAACGAGTTGCTGAGGCTTCGGCCAGTCAAAGAAGGAGCGGTGGGGAAGGTGGCCGTCTGACCGATGCGTTCAGACAATTCTTTAGTCCGCAGCCCCAAAGTATGATCGGTTCCAGCAACCATCGCCAGCGTCTGATAAACATGGTGCAGGAATATCTAGGGGCAAGGTCAGACTTGGACACCTTCCCCACCGAAAATCCTCTGGCTTACTGGGTCTTGAGGATGGATCACTGGCCAGAGCTTGCACAGTATGCAATTGAGCTACTGGCCTGTCCTGCATCCAGCGTTCTTTCGGAACGCACATTCAGTGCTGCTGGAGGATTTGTCACGGATCACAGGGTGCGCCTGTCCACCGACTCGGTTGATCGACTGACTTTCATCAAGATGAACCAGTCTTGGATCACCACCAGCTACCACACACCTGATGCTGATATAACAGACTAATTGATTTTAACATGTCACATCCCTTCAAGACTGATGCTGATGCTGAGTGCCTGTGCTGTTATGTTGACTGGCTATCCTCCTCCTCCGAGTCCTCAATGATACGATTGATGATGATAGCTTGGAAGATCATTTTTGTTTATGGGTGCCGCCACCAGTGGCTAAGGCCCAATTTTTCAGCCCCTGTTTAACAGGGGCGTGTAATTACAATTTTTGAAGCAATACTTTGCAACAGGGCTCATTGCTGTGCTCCAAGTACAGTATGTGTGAGGGGTTGGAGTGTTGTGCCACCAGTGCCTAAGGCCCAATTTTTCAGCCCCTGTTCAACAGGGGCATGTAATTACAATTATTGATCTAATAATTCACAGCAGGGCCCATTCCTGCACCCACCAAGCAAGAGTAACTCTGAGGGCTTACAGCGTTGTGGCAACACCACCACCACCACCACCACCACGAAAGGCCCAATTTTTCAGCCCCTGTTGAACAGGGGCATGCAATTACAATTCTTGATCTAATAATTCACAGCAGGGCCCATTGCTGCACCCACCAAGAGTAACTGTCAGGGCTTACAGTGTTGTGGCACCAGCACCACCATCAAAGGCCCAATTTTTACTACCACTGTTCAACAATTATATGTAATTACAATTCCTGATATAATAGTTGACAGCAGGGCGTTCCAGCACCAACCAAGAGTAACTGTGAGTGCTTACAGTGTTGTGCCAACACCAACTAAGGGGCCTATTTCTGCAGATTATATACGGCAGGTCCCTACTTTCAAACATTCAACTTACAAACGACTCCTACTTGCAAACGCAAGAAGACAACAGGAAGTGAGAGGAAATCTACCCCTAGGAAGGAAAATTCTCTCCTGTAAGAATTAATATGGGAGAAAGGTGTCTCCTCTGTACTGATGCTTTTTTAATAATCCTTGTTTCAAGAAAAACACCACATTTCAAAAACAGTTGTCATTGGGACGGAAAGTGAGGTGAAATGTTCTGAACAGGGGCACAGACAGCAAAACAAATGTTACAGGGGTGATAACCCTTACCTATGGTTTCCAAAAAGTTTAAAAATAGATTTTTGGGCTGGAGCTACACTTAAACAATGTACCTGTTCAAAATTACAAACACATTCTACATAAGAACAAACATACAGTCCCTGTCTTGTATGCACCGCCTGTATACGGCTGTTCAGAGTATATAGGGCCTTTTTTATTTTATGTGCGGGGTTCCCCTTAATATCCATACAAGACCCAAAGGGGCTGGTAATGGGCTGGGGTAGGGGGGGGGGTCATGGGGTAGCTATGCCATTTTTCTTAAAGATTTTCATCCATATTACCGGGACCAGACATTACATTAAAGCCGCAAGCAGTTTTAAATGGCTTTTTTTTCCTTTAGAAGTGTCATTTTGTGCAGGGACAGTTCTAAACACGGGAAACACGTGGCACTTCACAGGCATACTTTAGACACCCCCCAGGTACGATATTTAAAGGAATATTTGACTTTTTTTTTTTCACTTTATGCATCATTAAAATGACTGCTCCCGAAAAACGACCGTTTTTAAAACTTCTTTTTGCATTGATACATGTCCCCTGGTGCAGAACCCGGGTTCCCAAACCCTTTTTAGGACAATAACATGCATAATAGTTGTTATAATTAGCACTTTAGAATTCGAACGTTCGCATCCATTGTATTTAATAAGGTTCTAATGTTCGTACAAACTTTCGGTCCGTTCGCGGGTTCTGGTGCGAACCGAACCCGGGGGTGTTCGGCTCATCACTAGCTCTGTGTATAATATACAGTGTATGCTCTGTGTATAGTGTGTATAGTGTGTGTGTGCTCTGTGTATGTGTATAGTGTGTGTATGTGTATAGTGCTCTGTGTATAGTGTGTGTGCTCTGTGTATAATATGCTCTGTATAGTGTGTGCATGTGTGTGTTCTGTGTATAGTGTGTGTGTGTGTGTGCTCTGTGATAGTGTGTGTGTGTGCTCTGTGTATAGTGTGTGTGTGTGTGCTCTGTGTATAGTGTGTGTGTGTGTGTGTGCTCTGTGTATAGTGTGTGTGTGTGCTCTGTGTATAGTGTGTGTGCTCTGTGTATAATATACAATGTGTGATCTGTGTATAGTGTGTGTGCTCTGTGTATAATATACATTGTGTGCTCTGTGTATAGTGTGTGTGTGTGTGTGTGTGTGTGTGTTCTGTGTATAGTGTGTGTCCTCTGTGTATAATATGCTCTGTGTATAGTGTGTGTGTGTGTGTGCTCTGTGTATAATATACAATGTGTGCTCTGTGTATAGTGTGTGTGTGTGCTCTGTGTATAGTGTGTGTGTGCTCTGTGTATAGTGTGTGTGTGCTCTGTGTATAGTGTGTGTGTGCTCTGTGTGTATGCTCTGTGTATAGTGTGTGTGTGCTCTGTGTATAACATACAATGTGTGCTCTGTGTGTGATTTGTGTATAGTGTGTGTGTGTGTATGCTCTGTGTATAGTGTGTGTGCTCTGTGTATAGTGTGTGTGTATGCTCTGTGTATAGTGTGTGTGTGTGTATGCTCTGTGTATAGTGTGTGTGTGTATGCTCTGTGTATAGTGTGTGTGTGTGTGTGCTCTGTGTATAGTGTGTGTGTGTGTGTGTATGCTCTGTGTATAGTGTGTGTGTGTGTGTGCTCTGTGTATAGTGTGTGTGTGTGCTCTGTGTATAGTGTGTGTGTGTGTATGCTCTGTGTATAGTGTGTGTGTATGCTCTGTGTATAGTGTGTGTATGCTCTGTGTATAGTGTGTGTATGCTCTGTGTATAGTGTGCATACCTTCCAACTGGCACGGATTCTGCGAACGAGCAGGTAAGCCCACCCCCCCCGCTCAACAACTTTCGTTAGCAGGTGAGAGGGGAGATCTGAATGTCCCGCGGTCGGACTTTTAAAAGTTGGGAGGTATGTAGTGTGTGTGTGTGTGTGTGTGCTCTGTGTATAGTGTGTGTGTGTATGCTCTGTGTATAGTGTGTGTGCTCTGTGTATAGTGTGTGTGTGTGTGTGTGCTCTGTGTATAGTGTGTGTGTGCTCTGTGTATAGTGTGTGTGTGTGTGCTCTGTGTATAGTGTGTGTGTGCTCTGTGTATAGTGTGTGTGTGTGCTTTGTGTATAGTGTGTGTGTGTGTGTGCTCTGTGTGTGTATGCTCTGTGTATAGTGTGTGTGTGTGCTTTGTGTATAGTGTGTGTGTGTGCTCTGTGTATAGTGTGTGTGCTCTGTGTGTGTATGCTCTGTGTATAGTGTGTGTGTGTGCTTTGTGTATAGTGTGTGTGTGTGCTCTGTGTGTGTATGCTCTGTGTATAGTGTGTGTGTGTGTGCTTTGTGTATAGTGTGTGTGTGTGTGTGCTCTGTGTATAGTGTGTGTGCTCTGTGTGTGTATGCTCTGTGTATAGCGTGTGTGTGTGCTTTGTGTATAGTGTGTGTGTGTGTGTGTGCTCTGTGTATAGTGTGTGTGCTCTGTGTGTGTATGCTCTGTGTTTAGTGTGTGCGTGCTCTGTGTATAATATACAATGTGTTCTCTGTGTGTGCTCTGTGTATAGTGTGTGTGCTCTGTGTATAATATACAATGTATGCTATGTGTATAATATACAATGTGTTCTCTGTGTATAGTGTGTCCGGGTATTGGGAGCCGTGACAGCCGAGGATGGGCAGGTATGAACATGGAAGGGTTTGCGCCCCCCCCCCCCCCAATTTTTTTATCACCAGCCGCCACTGGTGTGTGCACATTTGAGAGTGTGCATGTGTACGCACGTATGTGCTCCCATGAGTTCATCCTTAAAAAACAGTAATTAAAAAACAGCGTTTGATTAACTCATGGTTGCTCAACCTGTGGCCCTCCAGCTGTTGCGAAACTACAAATCCCATCATGCCTCTGCCCTTGGAAGTCACGCTTGTAACTGTCAGCCTTGCAATGCTTCATGGGACTTGTAGTTCTGCAACAGCAGGAGGGCCACAGGTTGACACCCATGGATTAACTAATTGATTGATTTTTACTTACGGTAATTGAATTTCAATGCTTGCTTTCTAATTAAATATAGTTGTTTGGGGCCCCGACTGACTCTTATAAATCAATTCTCTGAATTTATGAATAAAGTAATCTCTTTATGTCACCATTCAGGAATATTAAATACTGTAATAACAATTGATTAAATATAATGTTATTGTTTATTAAATAATTATCTTACATTCTTATTATTAATTAGATTTTATAAATGAGATTTGTCAATTTTAGATAGATCTTATGACCTATGACTATTTTTATCGGAATACAGGAATCTTGGAATACCAGAGGAGATAACTGCTGCATTATTACTAGGTAAACCGACTTTCAGATTCATAGTCAAGCACTTAGAATTTGGCTGCAGAGGCTGTGGGAATGCAAATGTTCATCTTTTAAGTGTACTTACCCTATAAAAATATTGTGTGACAAATACTAGTGTCATTTCAATGGAGAGAGAACACAAATGCTGAGCAGAACAATTTCTACTTATCTAAATTATCCCTACTATTTATTTTTCTTCTCTCATTACTTTCAAATCCTTTAACACTGACCAGGCCAGCAAACCTTATTAACTTATAAATATAACTATATACTTACAAACAGGAATAAAGTACGAAATGCCTGACTGTTAACTCTGCGCTAAGGGTAATCATAATGACTGATAGCAGACCCCGTATCCCCACCCACTCCAGGGTTGTGGAACAATAATCTGATGACAGTGGTTTTAGAAGCACTGTGATGTGTTTAGGTCAGCAACACACTTAAACGATAAGGTAGTGCAGTGCTAAGCCATGTAGTTGTGGCTGATATTACAATCCATACTCAATTTCTGCTGTAGAAGATAGGAGGCAAAAAAAAGGCTCTAGAAAATACAAAAGACCACAGAGAAGCCTCCTGAAAACCCATGTGCATCAAATATAAAGGCAAAAGGGAAGTGGATCTTTGGGTGCAACTAACAGCAGTTTATTAATGCCTGCTCCTGGATGGGAATAATCAATGTATTCATTTCTATTAGCGGACATATAAAAGAATTGGTGTGTGTACAGATATTCTAGCATAGTTATTTAAAGAACTAAATAATCATGTTAGATTTTTATAAATATTCCCTAATCAACCAGATCATCCCTTGTCCCCAAATTCTAAGGGGATAATAATAGAAAAGCTCATTGGGTCACAACAGTGTAAAATAAAAAATAAAATAAAAAAATAACAAAAAAGGTTCAAGTACGTATTTAAATAAAAACAATTTCATTTACGCAATTATTTTACTTTTAATATAGAGCCAAATAAAAACATTTACAAAAGAATTAACCACAATACAGAGACAAGCAACATTGTATCCATTGCAAAACAAAATATTGTGGAGACTATGCTTTTTCTGAGTGAGAGATGTGAAAAAAACCTAATGAACATAGGGTAATGGTTGCTAGTGCCATCAAACCCATGATTGATCACCAGGGATAGGGATGTGGGTTGTATTTTTCTAGGCACTGATAACACGACAACAAAGTCATATAAAAAAAATATATTTATTACATAGAGAAAACTATACAATTAATAACATGAGCCAAACCCCACAGCAGAAAAACAGTGTTGTAGGTAACGGAGCCACCATCACACTCTGTTTGGGGTGGAGAGAGGCGCAAACCTCGACCGGTTTCGCGGTTAACACCGCTTCTTCAGGAGGGTCTGTACAATACATAATATACAGTAAATACACTAGCAAAAACATACATATACAATACAAAAAATTACATTTTTGAGTAATGTGTGTTAAAAATCCGCTGTAAACTGCTTCTAACCTCAAGAGCCTAGGCTGGACCTGGGTGTATGGAGTCTCTCTGATCGATCGGGTAATTTAAGACACACACACAGAATATGGTGAATCCCAAATACACTGGTTTATTGCATACAAGCTTATTTTGTACAATCCAAGACGAGAGGAACCGCCCCTGGTTAAACCCACCAAGGAACAGTTCCTTTATTATACAAATTGCATATTAACAGGTTACACAAGCTAGACTGTCCAGAGATGGCAGAAGACAAGTTTATCTAAATAGAACTCACCGCAAAATCCGACCGTTGAGCCAGATCCTGAAACATGGGACACTTCTTTAAGGAAGTAGCCTAACCACACGTCATACATATCCTGTCATTCTGACTCAACTGTGTAAGTGACATATAGCAAGAAAAACATTCTATACATTTCTACAATAACAAGTATTAAAGAATAACTCTAAAGGTGAAATAACAAGTCTTAAAGAATAACTCTAAAGGTGAAATACACTAGGGATAACCTTACAATCCCTCCTTTGATCATGCATACAGAATGTATGTATTGATCACTCACTAATATACCATCTTTGCTTTAGGGCAATCATTGACATTCCAAGTGCATGGTCTCTTCTTTTTGCTCTTAACCTCCCTGGCGGTATGATTCTTTCTGGAATTATGTACCAAAAGCGGTACAATTATTTTGCATGAAAATTTGGTGTTATGTATTATAGGCCTGCGATTCTTAGTAATTACTTACTTAAACCTAAGCAAACCAGAGTCTAGTAGACATCCCGGGTATGATAAATATGAAACACAAAATTATAAATTATAATATAATAAATAACTATAAATAATTATAAAAAATAGTAATCTAATTATAATAAAAATTATTCAATAATGTAATCAAATCAAAAACACTGAAATTTGCTCAGTTGCAGAATTGTCGCTGTCATTAGATTTAGTGTTTGATGACGAATTTCCCCACAAATCGCTATCGCTCAATTCTGCGAGTGATTCTAATTTATTATCGCTGCTTTCTAGTTGGTCTAAAACCACTTTTGACATAAAGGGACACTTTTTGGTTGCTATGGACAATCTCCATTTTCCAGGCAGAAAGAACGATTTTTATTATATAAAAGTGCATGCAGGACACTGGACAGACCACTAGGGACCAAGGGGGTGTGTAATTATTACATACAGTACTGTAATCTGTAAGATTACAGTATACTGTATGTATACTATGTGTTTCACTTTTTGAATTTGGCGCCCAGTTCCGCTCCCTTGCGACGCTGCGGCTCGCAGGGAACGGAACTAGGAAGTCAGATGGGGACGAAAGTGCCGACACTCGCCGGAGATCTCGCTGGCGATCACAGCAGAGGACATCATCGCTGGATCGCCAGGAGAAGGTAGGGAAACTCCGCTGCGAGCTCTGCAATGTCTACCCCGAGCGTGACTCGGGGTTACCGATCCTAGCATAAAAAAACAACCCCGAGTCACGCTCGGGATTACCGCTAGGGAGGTTAAGCTAGTTATTTTCCCAAGTGCACAAACCACTAATTTAAAAACTAAATACAAAACAAGGATAAAAACCAGTATCATTACGATGGTCATTACGATATCTTTCAACCAGGAAGAAATTCCATTGAGGCCAAAACCTCCTTCTCCAAAAGGGCTCCATGTCTTAGCAATGTCCCTTGCTTCTTCTTGTAATTTATTTACCTCTTTCCTATGTTGGGAAATTACATCATAGTAATCGGGCACCTCAATAGATGTGTTGTGGACCCAAGTGCAGCACTCATAGTCCTCTGTAGTGATGAGCCGAACACCCCCGGGTTCGGTTCGCACCAGAACCCGCGAACGGACCGAAAGTTCGCACGAACATTAGAACCCTATTAAATACAATGGATGCGAACGTTCGGATTCTAAAGTGCTAATTATAACGACTATTATCCATGTTATTGTCCGAAACAGAGTTTGGGAACCCGGGTTCTGCACCAGGGGACATGTATCAATGCAAAAATAAGTTTTAAAAACGGACGTTTTCCGGGAGCAGTCATTTTAATGATGCATAAAGTGAAAAAAAAAAAGTCAAATATTCCTTTAAATATTGTACCTGGGGGGTGTCTAAAGTATGCCTGTGAAGTGCCACGTGTTTCCCGTGTTTAGAACTGTCCCTGCACAAAATAACATTTCTAAAGGAAAAAAAGCCATTTAAAACTGCTTGCGGCTTTAATGCAATGTCTGGTCCCGGTAATATGGATGAAAATCTTTAGGAAAAATGGCATAGCTACCCCATCAACCCCCCCCCCCCTACCCCAGCCCATTACCAGCCCCTTTGGGTCTTGTATGGATATTAAGGGGAACCCCGCACACAAAATAAAAAAGGACCTATATACTCTGAACAGCCGTATACAGGCGGTGCATACAAGACAGGGACTGTAGGTTTGTTCTTATGTAGAATCTGTTTGTAATTTTGAACAGCTGCATTGTTTAAGTGTAGCTCCATGCCAAATTCCTTTTTTTTAGCTTTTTGGAAAACATAGGGAACGGTTATCACCCCTGTCACATTTTTTTTGCTGTCTGTGCCCCTGTTCAGAACATTTCACCTCACTTTGCGTCCCAATGACAACTGTTTTTGAAATGTGGTGTTTTTATTGAAACAAGGATTGGTGATAAAGCATCAGTAGAGAGGAGACACCTTTCTCCCATATTAATTCTTACAGGAGAGAATTTTCCTTCCAAGGGGTAGATTTCCTCTCACTTCCTGTTGTCTTCTTCCGTTTGCAAGTAGTAGTCATTTGTAAGTTGGATGTTTGAAAGTAGGGACCTGCCGTATATACTCTGCAGAAATTGGCCCCTTAGGTGTTGGTGTTGGCACAACACTGAAAGCACTCACAGTTATTCTTGGTGGGTGCTGGAACGCCCTGCTGTCAACTATTATATCAGGAATTGTAATAACATATAATTGTTGATCAGTGGTAGTAAAAATTGGGCCTTTGATGGTGGTGCTGGTGCCACAACACTGTAAGGCCTGACAGTTACTCTTGGTGGGCGCAGCAATGGGCCCTGCTGTGAATTATTAGATCAATAATTATAATTGCATGTCCCTGTTGAATAGGGGCTGAAAAATTGGGCCTTTGGTGGTGGTGGTGGTGGTGATGGTGGTGCTGGTGCCACAACACCGTAAGGCCTGACAGTTACTCTTGGTGGGCGCAGCAATGGGCCCTGCTGTGAATTATTAGATCAATAATAATAATTACATGCCCCTGTTGAATAGGGGCTGAAAAATTGGGCCTTTGGTGGTGGTGGTGGTGGTGATGGTGGTGCTGGTGCCACAACACTGTAAGGCCTGACAGTTACTCTTGGTGGGCGCAGCAATGGGCCCTGCTGTGAATTATTCGATCAATAATTATAATTGCATGCCCCTGTTGAACAGGGGCTGAAAAATTGGGCCTTTGGTGGTGGTGGTGGTGGTGATGGTGGTGCTGGTGCCACAACACTGTAAGGCCTGACAGTTACTCTTGGTGGGCGCAGCAATGGGTCCTGCTGTGAATTATTTGATCAATAATTATAATTGCATGCCCCTGTTGAACAGGGGCTGAAAAATTGGGCATTTGGTGGTGGTGGTGGTGGTGATGGTGGTGCTGGTGCCACAACACTGTAAGGCCTGACAGTTACTCTTGGTGGGCGCAGCAATGGGCCCTGCTGTGAATTATTAGATCAATAATTATAATTGCATGCCCCTGTTGAACAGGGGCTGAAAAATTGGGCCTTAGGCACTGGTGGCACAACACTGCAACCCCTCACAGATACTGTACTTGGAGCACAGCAATGAGGCCTGTTGCAAAGTATTGCATCAAAAATTTTAATTACACGCCCCTGTTAAACAGGGGCTGAAAAATTGGGCCTTAGCCACTGGTGGCGTCACCCATAAACCAAAATGATCTTCCAAGCTATCATCATTAATCGTATCATTGAGGAGGAGGAGGAGGATAGCCAGTCAACATAACAGCACAGGCACTCAGCATCAGCATCAGTCTTGAAGGGATGTGACATTTTAAAATCAATTAGTCTGTTATATCAGCATCAGGTGTGTGGTAGCTGGTGGTGATCCAAGACTGGTTCATCTTGATGAAAGTCAGTCGATCAACCGAGTCGGTGGACAGGCGCACCCTGTGATCCGTGACAAATCCTCCAGCAGCACTGAATGTGCGTTCTGAAAGAACACTGGATGCAGGACAGGCCAGTAGCTCAATTGCATACTGTGCAAGCTCTGGCCAGTGATCCATCCTCAAGACCCAGTAAGCCAGAGGATTTTCGGTGGGGAAGGTGTCCAAGTCTGACCTTGCCCCTAGGTATTCCTGGACCATGTATATCAGACGCTGGCGATGGTTGCTGGAACCGATCATACTTTGGGGCTGCGGACTAAAGAATTGTCTGAACGCATCGGTCAGACGGCCACCTTCCCCACCGCTCCTTCTTTGACTGCCCGAAGCCTCAGCAACTCGTTGTCCAGGACCAGGAGTTTGTAACCTCCCAGTCTCTGGGAACGCGTTGCACAGACCTTTCTGCAAGGCCTCCCGGAGTTGTCTCATCCTCTGCTCCCTCTGCGATGGTAAGATAAGGTCCGCAACCTTACCCTTGTACCGTGGATCAAGGAGAGTGGCCAGCCAGTAATGGTCCCTCTCCTTGATCCGAAGAATACGAGGATCCTTCCGCAGACTTTGCAGGATCAGGGAGGCCATGCAGCGTAGGTTAGCTGAGGCATTCAGTCCAGAGTCCTCTGGGTCACTAAGGACGACATGATCCGCAGCCACCTCCTCCCAGCCACGTACAAGTCCACTGGTTTCTTGGGACTGTAAATCATCCCTAAAAGACTGCTGCTGATGATGCTGAGTGCCAGCCTCCACCTCCATGCTGACACAATCCTCCTCCTCCTCCTCCTCCTCCTCTTCCTGTGCGATGGGTGGGACAGAAGGAACACTGTCTGGGTAAAGGGGGCCTTGAGAGGCAAAGAAGTCCTCCTCTTCCTGCCTCTGTTCTGCCTCAAGTGCCCTGTCCATTATTCCACGCAGCGTGTGCTCCAACAGGTGGACAAGAGGTACAGTGTCACTGATGCATGCACTGTCACTGCTCACCATCCTCGTGGCCTCCTCAAATGGTGCCAGGACAGTGCATGCATCCCTGATCATGCCCCACTGGCGTGGTGAAAAAAAACCGAGCTCCCCTGACCCTGTCCTGGTGCCGTAGTCGCACAGGTACTCATTGATGGCCCTCTGCTGCGTGTGCAGCCGCTGCAGCATGGCCAACGTTGAGTTCCACCTGGTGGGCATGTCACATATAAGGCGGTTCTTGGGCAGGTTCAACTCCTTTTGCAGCTCAGCCAGGCGAGCACTGGCATTATAAGATCTGCGGAAATGCACACAGACTTTCCTGGCCTGCCTCAGGACATCCTGTAAAGCCCGGGTACCTGCCCAAGAACCGCTGCACCACCAGGTTAAGGACGTGAGCCATACAGGGCACATGGGTCAGTTGTCCCTGTCGGAGGGCGGAGAGGAGGTTGGTGCCATTGTCGCAAACCACCATTCCTGGCTTAAGCTGGCGTGGCGTCAACCACCTCTCGGCCTGCCCCTGCAGAGCAGACAGGACCTCTGCCCCAGTGTGGCTCCTGTCCCCCAAACACACCAGCGCAAGCACGGCATGGCATCTTTTTGCCTGCGTACTTGCGTAGCCCCTTGAACGCCTACGGAGCACCGCTGGTTCCAAGGACAAACCACAGGAAGAGGCCATGGAGGAAGAAGAAGAGGAGGGGGTGGAGGAGAGAGGTGTGTCACAACCAGTAGTAGCATTTTGGAGGCGTGGCGGTGGAACAACCTCCAACACTACTGCACCTTGTCCTGCATCCTTCCCAGCTGCCAAAAGAGTGACCCAATGGGCCGTGAAAGAAAGGTAACGTCCCTGTCCATGCCTGCTGGACCATGAGTCAGCGGTAATATGCACCTTACCGCTGACCGCCCTGTCCAGCGAGGCCAAGACATTGCCTTCCACATGCCGGTAGAGAGCCGGAATAGCCTTCCGTGAGAAAAAGTGGCGTTTGGGAACCTGCCACTGAGGAACCGCACATTGCACAAACTCACGGAAGGGGGCCGAGTCTACCAACTGAAAAGGCAGCAGTTGAAGCGCTAGCAATTTAGCCAAGCTAGCATTCAACCGCTGGGCATGTGGATGGCTGGGAGTGAACTTCTTTCGACGGTCCAGCAGCTGGGGCAGGGAAATTTGCCTAATAGAATCGGACGTTGGTGTACTGCTAGCAGAGTGCCCGCAAGTACTTGCCTGTGACACACCTAATTCTACACCTTCATTCCTCTCAGAGCAGGTTTCAGAGAGGAGTGAAGGTATAGTGGGGTTGGAGATCCCAGCTGATGCGGTGCAAGAAGAGGTCAGCTTTGTTCTTTGGTGTGGGTCTTTAAGGTAGGCTTGCCAACGAGCTGCATGGCAGGTCAACATATGTCTGATCAAGCATGTGGTGCCCAAGCGGCTGATGTTTTGGCCACGCGATATACGCTTGAGACATATGTTGCAAACAGCAGCTGTGCGATCTGATGCACTCGCCTCAAAAAAGGCCCACACCAAAGAACTTTTTGAATGACGGGCAGAGGCAGCGCCCTGCACAGGCGGAGCTCTGCGGTGTGATTCCGTCGGTGTGCTGCCCATACGCTGGCCACTCAAGGGCATCCTGCCTCGTTGGAGATGTGCCTCCTCCTCATCCTCCTCCTCCTCCTCCTCTCTCCTATTAGGCACCCACGTGGAGTCAGTGACCTCATCATCCCCTCCCTCCTCATCACTGGAGCCAATCTGGCAGTATGCTGCAGCTGCTGGAGCATGACTGCCAGATTGGTGTCCTTCTTGAGCATCCCCTCTCTCTGCTCTCACGCTGCTGCCTTCCTCTAGCTGGGTATCATCATCAGATCCTTCGAAACGCTGGGCATCCTCCTGGAGCATGTACCCAACACTGTGCTCAAACAGTTCGGGGGACTCCTCAGGAGGAGGACATGGTGGGTCTAGGGAAGGATTGACTAAAGAAGGTAATGATACCAGAGAAGAGGACGCTTTGGCAGCTGCTTTGCCAGTACCCTGAGCCTGGGTGAGAGAGGATGAGGAGGATGAGGTGGGCTTGGTCATCCACTCTACCAAGTCTTCGGCATGATGTGGCTCAACATGTCCAGCTGCCGAAAAGAAGGACAAGCGTGGCCCATGGCCATGTGCTGATGACAATGCACCGCGTCGACGACCAGCACTGTTGCCCCCAGACACAGAGCCTGCTTGCCCTCTTTTTTTGCCTCCTGACTGTCTGCCTCTCCTTGTTTGCCTTCCAGACATTTTAATGGATGGCCTGCAGGGAGATGGGAAAAAGAGCAATAAGGGCTACCTTCAGGTGTATACTGTGCAGGAGGCTTAGCAACAATGACACTGACACTGTCCCCTGCCTATCCTTCTCTGTCCCTAAACACAAGGATTGAAAATATGGTACAGCAAAATTGGTTTAGAACAGAATAGCACACTGACACTTTCCCTCACTGTCCTACTCTGTCCCTCCCTACAAACAAGATTTAGCACAGAATAGCACACTGATAGTTTCCACGAGTGTCCTTCTCTTTCCCTAAACTCAAGGATTTCAAATATGGAACAGCAAAATTGGTTTAGAACAGAATAGCACACTGACACTTTCCCTCACTGTCCTACTCTGTCCCTCCCTACAAACAAGATTTAGCACAGAATAGCACACTGATAGTTTCCACGAGTGTCCTTCTCTGTCCCTAAACTCAAGGATTTCAAATATGGAACAGCAAAATTGGTTTAGAACAGAATAGCACACTGTCAGTTTCACTCACTGTACCTCTCTGTCCCTAAACTCAAGGATTGAAAATATGGTTCAGCAAAATTGGTTTAGAACAGAATAGCACACTGACACTTTCCCTCACTGTCCTACTCTGTCCCTCCCTACAAACAAGATTTAGCACAGAATAGCACACTGATAGTTTCCACGAGTGTCCTTCTCTGTCCCTAAACTCAAGGATTTCAAATATGGAACAGCAAAATTGGTTTAGAACAGAATAGCACACTGTCAGTTTCACTCACTGTACCTCTCTGTCCCTAAACTCAAGGATTGAAAATATGGTTCAGCAAAATTGGTTTAGAACAGAATAGCACACTGACACTTTCCCTCACTGTCCTACTCTGTCCCTCCCTACAAACAAGATTTAGCACAGAATAGCACACTGATAGTTTCCACGAGTGTCCTTCTCTGTCCCTAAACTCAAGGATTTCAAATATGGAACAGCAAAATTGGTTTAGAACAGAATAGCACACTGTCAGTTTCACTCACTGTCCCTCTCTGTCCCTAAACTCAAGGATTGAAAATATGGTTCAGCAAAATTGGTTTAGAACAGAATAGCACACTGACACTTTCCCTCACTGTCCTACTCTGTCCCTCCCTACAAACAAGATTTAGCACAGAATAGCACACTGATAGTTTCCACGACTGTCCTTCTCTGTCCCTAAACTCAAGGATTTCAAATATGGAACAGCAAAATTGGTTTAGAACAGAATAGCACACTGTCAGTTTCACTCACTGTACCTCTCTGTCCCTAAACTCAAGGATTGAAAATATGGTTCAGCAAAATTGGTTTAGAACAGAATAGCACACTGACACTTTCCCTCACTGTCCTACTCTGTCCCTCCCTACAAACAAGATTTAGCACAGAATAGCACACTGATAGTTTCCACGAGTGTCCTTCTCTGTCCCTAAACTCAAGGATTTCAAATATGGAACAGCAAAATTGGTTTAGAACAGAATAGCACACTGTCAGTTTCACTCACTGTACCTCTCTGTCCCTAAACTCAAGGATTGAAAATATGGTTCAGCAAAATTGGTTTAGAACAGAATAGCACACTGACACTTTCCCTCACTGTCCTACTCTGTCCCTCCCTACAAACAAGATTTAGCACAGAATAGCACACTGATAGTTTCCACGAGTGTCCTTCTCTGTCCCTAAACTCAAGGATTGAAAATATGGTTCAGCAAAATTGGTTTAGAACAGAATAGCACACTGACACTTTCCCTCACTGTCCTACTCTGTCCCTCCCTACAAACAAGATTTAGCACAGAATAGCACACTGATAGTTTCCACGAGTGTCCTTCTCTGTCCCTAAACTCAAGGATTTCAAATATGGAACAGCAAAATTGGTTTAGAACAGAATAGCACACTGACACTTTCCCTCACTGTCCTACTCTGTCCCTCCCTACAAACAAGATTTAGTACAGAATAGCACACTGATAGTTTCCACGAGTGTCCTTCTCTGTTCCTAAACTCAAGGATTTCAAATATGGAACAGCAAAATTGGTTTCGAACAGAATAGCACACTGACACTTTCCCTCACTGTCCTACTCTGTCCCTCCCTACAAACAAGATTTAGCACAGAATAGCACACTAATAGTTTCCACGAGTGTCCTTCTCTGTCCCTAAACTCAAGGATTTCGAATATGGAACAGCAAAATTGGTTTAGAACAGAATAGCACACTGTCAGTTTCACTCACTGTACCTCTCTGTCCCTAAACTCAAGGATTGACAATATGGTTCAGCAAAATTGGTTTAGAACAGAATAGCACACTGACACTTTCCCTCACTGTCCTACTCTGTCCCTACAAACAAGATTTAGCACAGAATAGCACACTGACACTTTCCCTCACTGTACCTCTCTGTCCCTAAACTCAAGGATTGAAAATATGGTTCAGCAAGATTGGTTTAGAACAGAATAGCACACTGACACTTTCCCTCACTGTACCTCTCTGTCCCTACAAACAAGGATTAGCACAGAATAGCACACTGACACTTTCCCTCACTGTACCTCTCTGTCCCTACAAACAAGGTTTAGCACAGAATAACACACTGACACTCTCCCTACCTATCCTTATTTGTCCCTAAACACAAGGAATCCAGGATTAGTAAAGGAAAAAAAATGACACTGTCCCTGCCTATGCTTCTCTTTCCCTGCTCCGGAACACACTACACAAGGCGGCGCGCTGGCGGCCTTTTATAGTGTGGGGCGTGTACTAAACCCCCATAGCAATAATTGGCCACAGGAATCCTGCCTGTGGCCAATCATTGCTCTCCTCGCTGCCGGCGCTGTGATTGGCCAAGCATGCGGGGTCACAGTGCATGCTTGGCCAATCACAGCGCCTGGATGACACTGCGATGGCGTAGTGCATTGTGGGCCGTTCGCGTCACTCGAATTTGGCGCGAACGGCCCAAATCGTTCGATCTTCGTCGAACGATCGAACAGCCGATGTTCGAGTCGAACGTATGTTCGACTCGAACACGAAGCTCATCCCTAGTCCTCTGTAACCTCACATAGGCCTGTGAGTGCAGCACTCATACTTTCAATGGCAAGGTCATGGAGTTCTAATTGTTTCCTGATTGCTCTAGTTTCTATATTTAATTTGGTAATATCATCAGAATTCTTTTCCATTACCTCATCAATAATACCCGTGTAATTATTGAGCCTTTTCATTAAATCTATTCCCCAACCTGTACTGGAAGGGAACCAGGCCCAGACCATATCCTCTTTTAGGAATAACTCTCTTTTGATACGATGTTTAAGGGGATTCCTAGGGTGAAGGCTAGCTTCTAGAATGTGTCCTCCCCCCTTGTCTCCCAGTATTCCCATTACAGGGACTAGGGCCGCTAGATAACACCATCCCTGGGATTCTAAAGGGATCCAGGGGTAACACCCCTCTTTGCAACATACATATGTGTTGTTACCAAGAGCTAAATGTAGTTTCTGAAAGACTTTCCTTACCTTATGGGACATGCTGGAAAATGATATAATTGACAGTAGTTGTCCTAATTTAGAGGTGGAACTGGTATTCAGGAATGTCAGTAAGGTGGAGTTAATTCCAGGATCTGGTGTGTGATAGAAAGAGATGTTTGAGTCTAGGATATTTGTAGATGTGGTTGAAAAGTTAAGTATAGTGTGTTGACAGGCTTGGGCCCCCCTGGTGGAGTTCCCTAATTTAAAACACCAATCCGGGGCGTAACTTCTACCTATGGTCTGGAAGATAAGGGTGGTATTTGGGAACTCTCTAGTGACATTCGTGAGGTGTATAGGTGGTGTACACTTCAGGAGAGGCGTGAAGTTCAACGGTACAGTCATTAAGGGAATTCTAGTGGACCCAGGGTGGAGCTTGCTACATATCCAGCATTTGTCATATCCTGATCTCTTGGCATAAGCATACTTAAATTTTAGCAACAACATTTTGTCAGAAAAGCTTTCATCAGTTTCTCGTTTTGGTCTAATATGACTGAATAACCTTGTTGGATCCCTGCTTACTTCGCATGACTCTGACAAATAATATCCTATAATGATTAGGGATGAGCTTCGTGTTCGAGTCGAACATACGTTCGACTCGAACATCGGCTGTTCGATCGTTCGACGAAGATCGAACGATTTGGGCCGTTCGCGCCAAATTCGAGTGACGCGAACGGCCCACAATGCACTACGCCATTGCAGTGTCATCCAGGCGCTGTGATTGGCCAAGCATGCACTGTGACCCCGCATGCTTGGCCAATCACAGCGCCGGCAGCGAGGAGAGCAATGATTGGCCACAGGCAGGATGCCTGTGGCCAATTATTGCTGAGGGTGTTTAGTACACGCCCCACACTATAAAAGGCCGCCAGCACGGCGGCCTAGTGTAGTGTGTTCCGGAGCAGGGAAAGAGAAGCATAGGCAGGGACAGTGACATTTATTTTTTTCTTGCTTAACCTGGATTCCTTTAGTTTAGGGAAAGAGAAGGATAGGTAGGGAGAGTGTCAGTGTGTTTTACTGTGCGAATCCTTGTTTCTAGGGACAGGGAAGGACAGTGAGGGAATTCTCCTTGTGCTATAGTGTGCTTTAAAAAAACATTTTTTCTAGGGACAGAAAACTATAGGTAGGGAGAGTGTCAGTGTCTTTTACTGTGCGAATCCTTGTTTCTAGGGACAGGGAAGGACAGTGAGGGAATTCTCCTTGTGCTATAGTGTGCTTTAAAAAAACATTTTTTCTAGGGACAGAAAACTATAGGTAGGGAGAGTGTCAGTGTGTTTTACTGTGCGAATCCTTGTTTCTAGGGACAGGGAAGGACAGTGAGGGAATTCTCCTTGTGCTATAGTGTGCTTTAAAAAAACATTTTTTCTAGGGACAGAAAACTATAGGTAGGAAGAGTGTCAGTTTCTTTCACTGTGATAATCCTTGTTTCTAGGGACAAAGAAGGAAAGTGAGGGAAATTCTCCTTGTGCTATAGTGTGCTTTAAAAAAACATTTTTTCTAGGGACAGAAAACTATAGGTAGGGAGAGTGTCAGTGTCTTTTACTGTGCGAATCCTTGTTTCTAGGGACAGGGAAGGACAGTGAGGGAATTCTCCTTGTGCTATAGTGTGCTTTAAAAAAACATTTTTTCTAGGGACAGAAAACTATAGGTAGGAAGAGTGTCAGTTTCTTTCACTGTGATAATCCTTGTTTCTAGGGACAAAGAAGGAAAGTGAGGGAAATTCTCCTTGTGCTATAGTGTGCTTTAAAAAAACATTTTTTCTAGGGACAGAAAACTATAGGTAGGGAGAGTGTCAGTGTGTTTTACTGTGCGAATCCTTGTTTCTAGGGACAGGGAAGGACAGTGAGGGAATTCTCCTTGTGCTATAGTGTGCTTTAAAAAAAAAATTTTCTAGGGACAGAAAACTATAGGTAGGGAGAGTGTCAGTGTGTTTTACTGTGCGAATCCTTGTTTCTAGGGACAGGGAAGGACAGTGAGGGAATTCTCCTTGTGCTATAGTGTGCTTTAAAAAAACATTTTTTCTAGGGACAGAAAACTATAGGTAGGAAGAGTGTCAGTTTCTTTCACTGTGATAATCCTTGTTTCTAGGGACAAAGAAGGAAAGTGAGGGAAATTCTCCTTGTGCTATAGTGTGCTTTAAAAAAACATTTTTTCTAGGGACAGAAAACTATAGGTAGGGAGAGTGTCAGTGTGTTTTACTGTGCGAATCCTTGTTTCTAGGGACAGGGAAGGACAGTGAGGGAATTCTCCTTGTGCTATAGTGTGCTTTAAAAAAACATTTTTTCTAGGGACAGAAAACTATAGGTAGGGAGAGTGTCAGTGTGTTTTACTGTGCGAATCCTTGTTTCTAGGGACAGGGAAGGACAGTGAGGGAATTCTCCTTGTGCTATAGTGTGCTTTAAAAAAACATTTTTTCTAGGGACAGAAAACTATAGGTAGGGAGAGTGTCAGTGTGTTTTACTGTGCGAATCCTTGTTTCTAGGGACAGGGAAGGACAGTGAGGGAATTCTCCTTGTGCTATAGTGTGCTTTAAAAAAACATTTTTTCTAGGGACAGAAAACTATAGGTAGGAAGAGTGTCAGTTTCTTTCACTGTGATAATCCTTGTTTCTAGGGACAAAGAAGGAAAGTGAGGGAAATTCTCCTTGTGCTATAGTGTGCTTTAAAAAAACATTTTTTCTAGGGACAGAAAACTATAGGTAGGGAGAGTGTCAGTGTCTTTTACTGTGCGAATCCTTGTTTCTAGGGACAGGGAAGGACAGTGAGGGAATTCTCCTTGTGCTATAGTGTGCTTTAAAAAAACATTTTTTCTAGGGACAGAAAACTATAGGTAGGAAGAGTGTCAGTTTCTTTCACTGTGATAATCCTTGTTTCTAGGGACAAAGAAGGAAAGTGAGGGAAATTCTCCTTGTGCTATAGTGTGCTTTAAAAAAACATTTTTTCTAGGGACAGAAAACTATAGGTAGGGAGAGTGTCAGTGTGTTTTACTGTGCGAATCCTTGTTTCTAGGGACAGGGAAGGACAGTGAGGGAATTCTCCTTGTGCTATAGTGTGCTTTAAAAAAAAAAAATTTCTAGGGACAGAAAACTATAGGTAGGGAGAGTGTCAGTGTGTTTTACTGTGCGAATCCTTGTTTCTAGGGACAGGGAAGGACAGTGAGGGAATTCTCCTTGTGCTATAGTGTGCTTTAAAAAAACATTTTTTCTAGGGACAGAAAACTATAGGTAGGAAGAGTGTCAGTTTCTTTCACTGTGATAATCCTTGTTTCTAGGGACAAAGAAGGAAAGTGAGGGAAATTCTCCTTGTGCTATAGTGTGCTTTAAAAAAACATTTTTTCTAGGGACAGAAAACTATAGGTAGGGAGAGTGTCAGTGTGTTTTACTGTGCGAATCCTTGTTTCTAGGGACAGGGAAGGACAGTGAGGGAATTCTCCTTGTGCTATAGTGTGCTTTAAAAAAACATTTTTTCTAGGGACAGAAAACTATAGGTAGGGAGAGTGTCAGTGTGTTTTACTGTGCGAATCCTTGTTTCTAGGGACAGGGAAGGAAAGTGAGGGAAATTCTCCTTGTGCTATAGTGTGCTTTAAAAAAACATTTTTTCTAGGGACAGAAAACTATAGGTAGGGAGAGTGTCAGTGTGTTTTACTGTGCGAATCCTTGTTTCTAGGGACAGGGAAGGACAGTGAGGGAATTCTCCTTGTGCTATAGTGTGCTTTAAAAAAACATTTTTTCTAGGGACAGAAAACTATAGGTAGGAAGAGTGTCAGTTTCTTTCACTGTGATAATCCTTGTTTCTAGGGACAAAGAAGGAAAGTGAGGGAAATTCTCCTTGTGCTATAGTGTGCTTTAAAAAAAAAAATTTCTAGGGACAGAAAACTATAGGTAGGAAGAGTGTCAGTTTCTTTTACTGTGATAATCCTTGTTTCTAGGGACAGGGAAGGAAAGTGAGGGAAATTCTCCTTGTGCTATAGTGTGCTTTAAAAAAACATTTTTTCTAGGGACAGAAAACTATAGGTAGGAAGAGTGTCAGTTTCTTTCACTGTGATAATCCTTGTTTCTAGGGACAGGGAAGGAAAGTGAGGGAAATTCTCCTTGTGCTATAGTGTGCTTTAAAAAAACATTTTTTCTAGGGACAGAAAACTATAGGTAGGGAGAGTGTCAGTGTGTTTTACTGTGCGAATCCTTGTTTCTAGGGACAGGGAAGGACAGTGAGGGAATTCTCCTTGTGCTATAGTGTGCTTTAAAAAAACATTTTTTCTAGGGACAGAAAACTATAGGTAGGAAGAGTGTCAGTTTCTTTCACTGTGATAATCCTTGTTTCTAGGGACAAAGAAGGAAAGTGAGGGAAATTCTCCTTGTGCTATAGTGTGCTTTAAAAAAACATTTTTTTCTAGGGACAGAAAACTATAGGTAGGGAGAGTGTCAGTGTCTTTTACTGTGCGAATCCTTGTTTCTAGGGACAGGGAAGGACAGTGAGGGAATTCTCCTTGTGCTATAGTGTGCTTTAAAAAAAATTTTTTTCTAGGGACAGAAAACTATAGGTAGGAAGAGTGTCAGTTTCTTTCACTGTGATAATCCTTGTTTCTAGGGACAAAGAAGGAAAGTGAGGGAAATTCTCCTTGTGCTATAGTGTGCTTTAAAAAAACATTTTTTCTAGGGACAGAAAACTATAGGTAGGGAGAGTGTCAGTGTGTTTTACTGTGCGAATCCTTGTTTCTAGGGACAGGGAAGGACAGTGAGGGAATTCTCCTTGTGCTATAGTGTGCTTTAAAAAAAAAAAAATTCTAGGGACAGAAAACTATAGGTAGGGAGAGTGTCAGTGTGTTTTACTGTGCGAATCCTTGTTTCTAGGGACAGGGAAGGACAGTGAGGGAATTCTCCTTGTGCTATAGTGTGCTTTAAAAAAACATTTTTTCTAGGGACAGAAAACTATAGGTAGGAAGAGTGTCAGTTTCTTTCACTGTGATAATCCTTGTTTCTAGGGACAGGGAAGGACAGTGAGGGAAATTCTCCTTGTGCTATAGTGTGCTAAAGCATTCCTCATCAACCATCTTTGAAATCCTTGTTTTTTTGGACAGTCAGGGAAATTGTCGTTGTGCTATTCTGTGCAAAAGCAATCATCCTCAACCATATTTAGAAATCCTTAAGTAAAGGGACAGAGAAGGACACCTGAAGGTAGCCCTTATTGCTTTTTTCCCATCTCCCTGCAGGCCATCTATTAGAATGTCTGGAAGGCAAACAAGGAGAGGCAGACAGTCAGGAGGCAATAAAAGAGGGCAAGCAGGCTCTGTGTCTGGGGGCAACAGTGCTGGTCGTGGACGCGGTGCATTGTCATCAGCACATGGCCATGGGACACGCTTGTCCTTCTTTTCGGCAGCTGGACATGTTGAGCCACATCATGCCGAAGACTTGGTAGAGTGGATGACCAAGCCCTCCTCCTCCTCCTCATCCTCTCTCACCCAGGCTCAGGGTACTGGAAGAGCAGCTGCCAAAGCGTCCTCTTCCCTGGTATCAATGTCAGACTCATCATCAGTCACTCCTTCCCTAGACCCACCATGTCCTCCTCCTGAGGAGTCCCCCGAACTGTTTGAGCACAGTGTTGGGTACATGCTCCAGGAGGATGCCCAGCGTTTCGAAGGGTCTGATGATGAAACCCAGCTACAGGAAGGCAGTAGCGTGAGAGCAGACAGAGGGGATGCTCAAGAAGGACACCAATCTGGCAGTCATGTTCCAGCAGCTGCAGCATACTGCCAGATTGGCTCCAGTGATGAGGAGGGAGGGGATGATGAGGTCACTGACTCCACGTGGGTGCCTAATAGGAGAGAGGAGGAGGAGGAGGATGAGGAGGAGGCACATCTCCAACGAGGCAGGATGCCCTTTGGTGGCCAGCGTAAGGGCAGTACACCGACGGAATCACACCGCAGAGCTCCGCCTGTGCAGGGCGCTGCCTCTGCCCGTCATTCAAAAAGTTCTTTGGTGTGGGCCTTTTTTGAGGCTAGTGCATCAGATCGCACAGCTGCTGTTTGCAACATATGTCTCAAGCGTATATCGCGTGGCCAAAACATCAGCCGCTTGGGTACCACATGCCTGACCAGACATATGTTGACCTGCCATGCAGCTCGTTGGCAAGCCTACCTCAAAGACCCACACCAAAGAACAAAGCGGACCTCTCCTTGCACCGCATCAGCTGGGATCTCCAACCCCACTATAACTTCAGTCCTCTCTGAAACATGCACTGAGAGGAATGAAGGTGTAGAATTAGGTGTGTCACAGCCAAGTACTTGCGGCCACTCTGCTAGCAGTACACCGACGTCCGATTCTAGCAGGCAAATTTCCCTGCCCCAGCTGCTGGACCGTCGAAAGAAGTTCACTCCCAGCCATCCACATGCCCAGCGGTTGAATGCTAGCTTGGCTAAATTGCTAGCGCTTCAACTGCTGCCTTTTCAGTTGGTAGACTCGGCCCCCTTCCGTGAGTTTGTGCAATGTGCGGTTCCTCAGTGGCAGGTTCCCAAACGCCACTTTTTCTCACGGAAGGCTATTCCGGCTCTCTACCGGCATGTGGAAGGCAATGTCTTGGCCTCGCTGGACAGGGCGGTCAGCGGTAAGGTGCATATTACCGCTGACTCATGGTCCAGCAGGCATGGACAGGGACGTTACCTTTCTTTCACGGCCCATTGGGTCACTCTTTTGGCAGCTGGGAAGGATGCAGGACAAGGTGCAGTAGTGTTGGAGGTTGTTCCACCGCCACGCCTCCAAAATGCTACTACTGGTTGTGACACACCTCTCTCCTCCACCCCCTCCTCTTCTTCTTCCTCCATGGCCTCTTCCTGTGGTTTGTCCTCGGAACCAGCGGTGCTCCGTAGGCGTTCAAGGGGCTACGCAAGTACGCAGGCAAAAAGATGCCATGCCGTGCTTGCGCTGGTGTGTTTGGGGGACAGAAGCCACACTGGGGCAGAGGTCCTGTCTGCTCTGCAGGGCCAGGCCGAGAGGTGGTTGACGCCACGCCAGCTTAAGCCAGGAATGGTGGTTTGCGACAATGGCACCAACCTCCTCTCCGCCCTCCGACAGGGACAACTGACCCATGTGCCCTGTGTGGCTCACGTCCTTAACCTGGTGGTGCAGCGGTTCTTGGGCAGGTACCCGGGCTTACAGGATGTCCTGAGGCAGGCCAGGAAAGTCTGTGTGCATTTCCGCAGATCTTATAATGCCAGTGCTCGCCTGGCTGAGCTGCAAAAGGAGTTGAACCTGCCCAAGAACCGCCTTATATGTGACATGCCCACCAGGTGGAACTCAACGTTGGCCATGCTGCAGCGGCTGCACACGCAGCAGAGGGCCATCAATGAGTACCTGTGCGACTACGGCACCAGGACAGGGTCAGGGGAGCTTGGTTTTTTTTCTCCACGCCAGTGGGGCATGATCAGGGATGCATGCACTGTCCTGGCACCATTTGAGGAGGCCACGAGGATGGTGAGCAGTGAAAGTGCATGCATCAGTGACACTGTACCTCTTGTCCACCTGTTGGAGCACACGCTGCGTGGAATAATGGACAGGGCACTTGAGGCAGAACAGAGGCAGGAAGAGGAGGACTTCCTTGCCTCTCAAGGCCCCCTTTACCCAGACAGTGTTCCTTCTGTCCCACCCATCGCACAGGAAGAGGAGGAGGAGGAGGAGGATTGTGTCAGCATGGAGGTGGAGGCTGGCACTCAGCATCATCAGCAGCAGTCTTTTAGGGATGATTTACAGTCCCAAGAAACCAGTGGACTTGTACGTGGCTGGGAGGAGGTGGCTGCGGATCATGTCGTCCTTAGTGACCCAGAGGACTCCGGAGCGAATGCCTCAGCAAACCTACGCTGCATGGCCTCCCTGATCCTGCAAAGTCTGCGGAAGGATCCTCGTATTCTTCGGATCAAGGAGAGGGACCATTACTGGCTGGCCACTCTCCTTGATCCACGGTACAAGGGTAAGGTTGCGGACCTTATGTTACCGTCGCAGAGGGAGCAGAGGATGAGACAACTCCGGGAGGCCTTGCAGAAAGGTCTGTGCAACGCGTTCCCAGAGACTGGGAGGTTACAAACTCCTGGTCCTGGACAACGAGTTGCTGAGGCTTCGGCCAGTCAAAGAAGGAGCGGTGGGGAAGGTGGCCGTCTGACCGATGCGTTCAGACAATTCTTTAGTCCGCAGCCCCAAAGTATGATCGGTTCCAGCAACCATCGCCAGCGTCTGATAAACATGGTGCAGGAATATCTAGGGGCAAGGTCAGACTTGGACACCTTCCCCACCGAAAATCCTCTGGCTTACTGGGTCTTGAGGATGGATCACTGGCCAGAGCTTGCACAGTATGCAATTGAGCTACTGGCCTGTCCTGCATCCAGCGTTCTTTCGGAACGCACATTCAGTGCTGCTGGAGGATTTGTCACGGATCACAGGGTGCGCCTGTCCACCGACTCGGTTGATCGACTGACTTTCATCAAGATGAACCAGTCTTGGATCACCACCAGCTACCACACACCTGATGCTGATATAACAGACTAATTGATTTTAACATGTCACATCCCTTCAAGACTGATGCTGATGCTGAGTGCCTGTGCTGTTATGTTGACTGGCTATCCTCCTCCTCCGAGTCCTCAATGATACGATTGATGATGATAGCTTGGAAGATCATTTTGGTTTATGGGTGACGCCACCAGTGGCTAAGGCCCAATTTTTCAGCCCCTGTTTTACAGGGGCGTGTAATTACAATTTTTTTAGCAATAATTTGCCATAGGGCTCATTGCTGTGCTCCAAGTACAGTATCTGTGAGGGGTTGGAGTGTTGTGGCACCAGTGCCTAAGGCCCAATTTTTCAGCCCCTGTTTAACAGGGGCGTGTCATTACAATTTTTGAAGCAATACTTTGCAACAGGGCTCATTGCTGTGCTCCAAGTACAGTATCTGTGAGGGGTTGTAGTGTTGTGCCACCAGTGCCTAAGGCCCAATTTTTCAGCCCCAGTTCAACAGGGGCATGCAATTACAATTCTTGAACTAATAATTCACAGCAGGGCCCATTGCTGCACCCACCAAGAGTAACTCTGAGGGCTTACAGTGTTGTGGCAACGCCACCACCACCACCACCACGAAAGGCCCAATTTTTCAGCCCCTGTTCAAAAGGGGCATGTAATTACAATTCTTGATCTAATAATTCACAGCAGGTCCCATTGCTGCACCCACCAAGAGTAACTCTGAGGGCTTACAGTGTTGTGGCAACACCACCACCACCACCACCACCACGAAAGGCCCAATTTTTCAGCCCCTGTTCAACAGGGGCATGCAATTACAATTCTTGATCTAATAATTCACAGCAGGGCCCATTGCTGCACCCACCAAGAGTAACTCTGAGGGCTTACAGTGTTGTGGCAACACCACCACCACCACCACCACCACGAAAGGCCCAATTTTTCAGCCCCTGTTCAACAGGGGCATGCAATTACAATTCTTGATCTAATAATTCACAGCAGGGCCCATTGCTGCACCCACCAAGAGTAACTGTCAGGGCTTACAGTGTTGTGGCACCAGCACCACCATCAAAGGCCCAATTTTTACTACCACTGTTCAACAATTATATGTAATTACAATTCCTGATATAATAGTTGACAGCAGGGCGTTCCAGCACCAACCAAGAGTAACTGTGAGTGCTTACAGTGTTGTGCCAACACCAACAACTAAGGGGCCTATTTCTGCAGAGTATATATGGCAGGTCCCTACTTTCAAACATCCAACTTACAAACGACTCCTACTTGCAAACGCAAGAAGACAACAGGAAGTGAGAGGAAATCTACCACTAGGAAGGAAAATTCTCTCCTGTAAGAATAAATATGGGAGAAAGGTGTCTCCTCTGTACTGATGCTTTATCAGCAATCCTTGTTTCAAGAAAAACACCACATTTCAAAAACAGTTGTCATTGGGACGGAAAGTGAGGTGAAATGTTCTGAACAGGGGCACAGACAGCAAAACAAATGTTACAGGGGTGATAACCCTTACCTATGTTTTCCAAAAAGTTTAAAAATAGATTTTTGGGCTGGAGCTACACTTCAACAATGTACCTGTTCAAAATTACAAACAGATTCTACATAAGAACAAACCTACAGTCCCTGTCTTGTATGCACCGCCTGTATACGGCTGTTCAGAGTATATAGGGCCTTTTTTATTTTATGTGCGGGGTTCCCCTTAATATCCATACAAGACCCAAAGGGGCTGGTAATGGGCTGGGGTAGGGGGGGGGGGTCATGGGGTAGCTATGCCATTTTTCTTAAAGATTTTCATCCATATTACCGGGACCAGACATTACATTAAAGCCGCAAGCAGTTTTAAATGGCTTTTTTTTCCTTTAGAAGTGTCATTTTGTGCAGGGACAGTTCTAAACACGGGAAACACGTGGCACTTCACAGGCATACTTTAGACACCCCCCAGGTACGATATTTAAAGGAATATTTGACTTTTTTTTTTCACTTTATGCATCATTAAAATGACTGCTCCCGAAAAACGACCGTTTTTAAAACTTATTTTTGCATTGATACATGTCCCCTGCAGCACAACCCGGGTTCCCAAACCCTTTTTAGGACAATAACATGCATAATAGTTGTTATAATTAGCACTTTAGAATTCGAACGTTCGCATCCATTGTATTTAATAGGGTTCTAATGTTCGTACGAACTTTCGGTCCGTTCGCGGGTTCTGGTGCGAACCAAACCCGGGGGTGTTCGGCTCATCACTAATAATGATTAAGGAAAAAAATCAATATTGACACCAAAAATGAGTATAAGAAAAGTTTGCCTGAGGAAACTCCTTCTTTCAAATTTTCAGTCTCTATTGGGGCAGTGGGGTTGAGTCCTGGGGGTTCAATGTTGGCTCCTGGGTCGCCGAAGGGGGTGGATCCGGAGTCTGGGGCTTTGTTGGAGCCTTCTTTATTCTTGATGCATGAATCCATTGATGGCTGTAGGAAGTGAGGATTGCAGTTCTTGACGTCTTCTCTACTTCATATGGTCCTATGTAGACCGGTCCTATGTGCTTCCGGACAGCCAGCTGTTTGATCAGCACCTGATCTCCCGGGATGAATCCGTGTGTCGAATCTGTTGGAAGAGGAGAAAACGTGACAGCCACATTGTCATAGACTTCGCTAAGGCTACTTACCAGATGTTGCACGTGCTCTTCCTGTAAAGAATAAATATCAGGTTCACCTGTTCCCCATTTCACCTTAGCCATTGGTCGCCCCATTAATACCTCATAAGGGGAATAACCTGTTCTAGAATGGGGGGTGCTCCTTATTTGGAATAGGACAGCTGGCAAGAAGTCCAGCCAATTAGTTAGAGTACATTCTGTTGCCTTTTTTAGTTTGTCTTTAATAGTCCTATTCATTCTTTCTACTATTCCTGCACTCTGCGGATGGTAGGGAATGTGGAGTTTCCACTGTATTCCCAGTAATTTTGCAACTTCTTTTGTCAAAGCTGAGGTAAAAGCGGGGCCTTGATCCGACCATATTGTGGTAGGGATTCCAAACCTGCATATCCATTGGTTAACTAATACCCTAGCTGTGATTTTGGCTGTCTCTCCCATTGTGGGTACTGCTTCCACCCACCCAGAGAATTTATCCACTATCACTAAAAGATATTTCAAATTACCTTTCTGTCTGGGCATGTGTGTAAAATCAATCTGTAGGTCTGAGAGCGGCCCGCTAGGGGGCGGTAAGTGGCCATGAAGACCTTGTCTTTTACCTTGGACATTGTTTTGTGCACAAGTCAAACATGATTGGACCAGAGTTTCTGCTAATTTAGTTATGCCTGCTGTGTGAAATGTTTGTTTGTACTGTAAAAGCATCGGTTTTGATCCGATATGGCCTGGACCGTGTAGGTATGACAAAAGCAAGGGTGCCGCTGCTGCAGGTATCCCTATAATTCCCTCCCTGGTTGTCCAAAGGCCCGTGTGGTCTTTGGTCAACCCTGCTTGTGCCCATGACGTTATGTCTGTTGGGGTGGCTTGTGCGTGTGCCACCCCAAAAGCATATCTACTATCTGTGTAAATATTAACTGACCTGTCCTTGAAAAGTTGGCACGCACAAATTAAAGCAACTAGTTCAGCTGCCTGTGCAGAGGAAGCTTGCACTGGATGTGCTTCCAAAACCAAATCAGGGAGCTGTACTATGGCATAACCTGTCTGGTAAGTTTTGTCATCAGGTTGTGAACAGCTGCCATCCACAAAAACATGGTCATAATCCTTGTTAGGGAGATCACCGAGATCAGGACGAGGAAGTGTGGTTTCCAAAAGGAGTTCACCACAATTATGTGCTGTTTGTATACTGTCATCAGTAAGCCACAACAGAGAATGTAAGTAGCGGACCTGTGGTGATGTATCAGAGCAACTTTTAATAGTTAAATTCTGTATATTGAAAAGTATAACCTCATAGCCGCTAGATCTCTGTGCTGACATGTGTTGAGTTGTCATGTTTTGAAGCAGATGTGTGACAGAGTGAGTGGTATACAGAGTCATGGGGTGTCCTAACACCAGTTTAGATGCATCTTTTACTGCCATAGCCGAGGCTGCCAGAGACTGCAAGCAGCCCGGCATGCCCTGTACCTGTACTGGAAGGACTTTTGAGACATAGGAGACTGGCCTCTGGCTTGTGCCATGTTCTTGGGCCAGAACCGCTGCATATGTTCTACCCGTTACTACACAGTACAGGGAAAAATCCTTACTGTGATCTATTAGACCCAGTGCAGGTGCCTGCTGTAGAGACTTAATCAAACCCCTGAAAGCGTTGAGCATGTCCTCTGACCATTCCACTAGCTTTGGGGCAGTGATCAATGTGGCCTTCCGCAGGACCGAATCATAATGGGAACAATCGGGAATCCATTGCCTTATGTAGACTATAGACCCTAGAAATGACAGTAGTGCTGCTTTGTCCTTGGGTGGGCTTAGGCTAGTGAGGGCTGTGACTCGGGATGGTGACACCAAGCGCTTGTTACTTTGGATTATACACCCCAAGTACTCCACTACTTGCCTGGACCACTGGATCTTTCTCCTGGACACCAAGTGGGCCTTAGCAGCTAAGTGGGTCAAAAGGTTCCCTGAGTCTGCCTCGCATTAGCCCTTCTCTTTACTGCACAATAGGTCATCTACATATTGGAGCAAAGTGGACCCGCGTGGAGGCACCCAATCGGTCAGTGTTTGATTCAGGACCATGGAATATGCCGCAGGACTGTCCACAAAGCCTTGTGGAAGACGAGTCCAGGTAAGCTGGCCCGTCTCCTGGGAAGTACCCCAGGTGAAAGCAAACATGCTCTGGGACTCTTGGTCCACTGGAACGCTAAAAAAAAAGCGTTTGAAAGGTCAACTACAGTATACTAGCTGGAATCTTGGGGTATTGAGGTAAAAATTGAGCTTATATCTGACACCAATTGTGGCAGAGGGATAATAGCTTTATTTACCATTCTCAAATCCTGGACCAGTCTCCAAGTTCCATCGGCCTTCCGTATCGGATTGATGGGGGTGTTCCAAGGACTGATTGTGGGGACTAAAATCCCTCCCTGCAGATATTCATCTATCTGACCCTGTATACCATCTCTTTTGTCTTGTGCAATAGGATATTGTTTTTGGAAACGTGGTAAGGTGTCAGGTTTAAGTGAGGGGACATACAGTGTGCAATTTAACAAGCCCACAGAGGACTTGCTTTTTGCCCAGATCGGGTGATTTTCCAAATGTGCAGGTATGAGCATAAAATAACCTTGGAGATCCCTCCTATTGGGGTTAGCTAGATCACATTTTGGGGACTGTGCTGTTAGACTGCCATCTGCATTGAATTTGATACAGATGTGTAATACTGACATCAGATCCCGTCCCATTAGGGGAAGGTGACAGCTGGTTAAAACAGCAAAACTCATGTGTGCCAAAATCTCGTCTACACTCATTCTACGCCCGCTGCAATATCTCCAGAGAAATGTAACAGCTTTGGTTGGGCTTTTCCTTGGTTTTGGACAGTTAGTTCTAATGTCCTGGACTGTGCCTATGGGCAACGGTATCTGTATATACTTACCCCCCACAGTAATGAGTGGGAATTTTAAAAGCTTGTCTCCAAGTTTGGCCCCCGAGCGGAGTGACCTTACCCCCCCCTGAAGCATCAAGGGCTTCTGCTAATTCTTGATCTGCTAAAATCTGCTTAGCCTTTTTATTTTGTTGTGTCAGTACGGCAATATCTAGGGTGGATTTGGCTTTTTGTGTCTCCTCTCTCTGTCTTAGCTCTTCTACATACTTTCTAAGGGACTCAAGCTCATCCCAAGTTGTTGGGGTTCCTGAGGGTCTAGTACTCGCCTTCCAGTCTACCTGCTCTGTCCCTTTCTGTATCACTATCCTGTTCAGTACCTTGCCCAGCTGTTTTTTTTGTTCCTTCTGTCTGTCACTTTCTATTTTCTCCAGCTATGCTATTTCCTGTAGCAACCCGTCTTTCTCTTCCTCCTCTTCCTTTGCCCTTTGCCTTTGTTTCTCATACCATGCTGCATCCCGTTCCCTTCTTATTCTAGCTTCCTTTTCTGCCTGAGCTCTTTGTCTGTGTAGGGTATGGACTAGAACAGCTGTATTAGCGGTGTCTAGGGAGGGGTACAATATTGCGGGGGTGGTTGGCATAGGGGTTTTATCTTCTTTTAAAAATACATAGGGTGGAGGTGCACTGGGCAGAGGAGTAAATGGGGGTAGCGGGAGTGGCTTATCTGCTTCCCTTGGTTTAAATTTCTTTTTATATTCTTTCATCGCTTTTTCCCATATCTTCATACATTTTTTTCATATAATTTTCATCCCAATCACCCGGCGGATAGTTATACTGATTATGTGTGCCACAGATTTTCTGTATTTCTACCCAGTCTTCTTCCGAACAGGGACCTGCAGGACTTAGACCACTAATCTGTAGCTGTTGGGCTCTGCAGCACACATTTTGCCAAAATGGATCAGTATAACTCGGCCCTCTGGTACCTTTTACAAAATCAACAGGGGAAGGCTGACACTGCTCACCTTCAGGGTCATTCTTCCCTAATTTATTCCCCATTATGCCAAATAGAGGGCTTTATAACCACAAATTGCTACTGATTTAGGGCACACTGTATAACCTTCTTTACCTCTTCTACAGACTGAGGCGAGACCCCGCGGAGTTAGCCCTTCAAAGAATCTACCGTTTTGGTTGTGGTTATGTATATTAAATCTCAGGACCCAGAACTTAGGGGTGCCTGGAGATTGGATTGTAAAATAAGGACCTTTGCCAATTCTTTCCTTATATCCTCCGGGGACCGTAGCCACCAATGTTGGCACTTGCCCACGGAAAATAAACAGAAGACCTGTTAAACAGTCTGGACAATTTTGAGGCATCTATTTGGCACAAATATATATATATATATATATATATATATATATATATATAATAATATATAAACAAAAATCTTATCCTAAAATAACAATCAGTCTTTAAATTGTATCAACCATATGAAAGTATAAACAAGCAAAGAAAATACAATAACAATCAGACTTAAAATTGTGTGAACCACATGAAAGTATAAACAAGCAAATAAAATACAAATTATTTCATAAAATTCAATTGTTAATTTAAGCAAGCTTGCAGTTACCAATTTAAACCTTTAGAGGTCCACACACCCGTCCTTTCTAAAATGAGGAGCCCAATTGCGCTACCCCAAAATTTCCTATAAACCTGTCCGGCCAACCTAGCGGGACGTCTTTAACCTATAATCCACTGTAATTTAAACATACACGCTTACAATTATTCCCAGGGAGGCCAACCTAGCATCCCTCGAGAAAGTTCTTAACTTAAGCAACCAGGAGAAAAAATAAAAAATAAAAAAATAATGGGGTAGTCAATCGAGACAGAATAAGTGATTTCAACTCTGCAGAAATGTGCTCCACAAAGTCCCACTTACCTGTCAAATGATTGACCCCCACTCCTGATACCATCTGTTAAAAATCCGCTGTAAACTGCTTCTAACCTCAAGAGCCTAGGCTGGACCTGGGTGTATGGAGTCTCTCTGATCGATCGGGTAATTTAAGACACACACACAGAATATGGTGAATCCCAAATACACTGGTTTATTGCATACAAGCTTATTTTGTACAATCCAAGACAAGAGGAACCGCCCCTGGTTAAACCCACCAAGGAACAGTTCCTTTATTATACAAATTGCATATTAACCACCTCGCGCCCGCCGTACGAGAATATACGGCCGCAAGGTGGTTGTCAAGTGCCGGGAGGCCGTTATTATGCGGCCTCCTCTATTTGGCCACTGGGGGGTGCGCGAGTGCCGCCGGCGGCGCGCGCACGTGCCCGGCGCTTCACTGCAATGCCGATGCGCGTGCCTGGCGGCCGCGATGTCCGCCAGGCACCCGCGATCGGTGGTTACAGAGACAAGGACATGGATCTCTGTGTGTAAACACAGAGATCCATGTCCTGTCAGGGAGAGGAGACCGATGGTGTGTCCCTTGTACATAGGGACACAGATCGGTCTCCTCCCCCAGTCAGTCCCCTCCCCCCACAGTAAAAATCACTAATAGGGAACACATTTAACCCCTTCCTCGCCCCCTAGTGTTAACCCCTTCCCTGCCAGTCATATTTATACAGTAATCAGTGCATATTTATAGCACTGTTCGCTGTATAAATGTGAATGGTCCCAAATTAGTGTCAAAAGTGTCCAATGTGTCCGCCATAATGTCGCAGTCACAAAAAAAATCACTGATCGCCGCCATTACTAATAAAAAAAAAAAAATTATAAAAATGCCATAAAACTGTCCCCTATTTTGTAAACGCTATAACTTTTGTGCAAACCAATCAATAAACGCTGATTGCGATTTTTTTTACCAAAAATATGTAGAAGAATACGTATCGGCCTAAACTGAGGAAAAAAAAAATTGGGATATTTATTATAGCAAAGTGTAAGAAATATTGCTTTTTTTTCAAAATTGTCGCTCTATTTTTGTTTATAGCGCAAAAAATAAAAACCGCCGAGGTGATCGAATACCACCAAAAGAAAGCTCTATTTGTGCGAAAAAAAGGACGTCAATTTTGTTTGGGAGCCACGTCGCACGACCGCACAATTATCATTCAAAGCGTGACAGTGCTGAAAGCTGAAATTTCGCCTGGGCAGGAAGGGGGTATATGTGCCCAGTAAGGAAGTGGTTAACAGGTTACACAAGCTAAACTGCCCAGAGATGGCAGAAGGCAAGTTTATCTAAATAGAACTCACCGCAAAATCCGGTCGTTGAGCCAGATCCTGAAACATGGGACACTTCTTTAAGGAAGTAGCCTAACCACACGTCATACATATCCTGTCATTCTGACTCAACTGTGTAAGTGACATATAGCAAGAAAAACATTCTATAACCACTTCCCGACCGCGTCATGTACAAAAGACGTCCACAGCGCGGTCGAGTTATCCTGAGTGGACGTCCCAGGGACGTCCTCACAGAATCTTGCTCCCGCGCGCCCCCTGGGGCGCGCTCCAGGATATGTCCGTGACCGCCGGGTCCGGAAGACCCGGCGCATCACGGATCACGGTAGATGGCCGCTAATCACTTGTAAACAGACCGGCGTCATGTGATGACGCCGGTTCCTCCCTCCCCTCTCTGTACCGATTGGTACAGTGTGAGAGGAGAGGGGAGGGAGCGGATCATGTCCGCTCCCTCCCCCATGTCAGCTGTGGGCTGGATCTGTGACAATTGCAGTCACAGATCCAGCCATCCATCCATCCCTGCTCAGCCATCCCTGTGCAATACTCTGCCAATACTCTGCAATACACCCTGTGCAATACTCTGCAATACCCTGTGCAATACTCTGAAATACACCCTGCCAATACTCTGCAATACACCCTGCCAATACTCTGCAATACACCCTGTGCAATACTCTGCAATACCCTGTGCAATACTCTGCAATACCCTGTGCAATACTCTGCAATACCCTGTGCAATACCCTGCCCATACTCTGCCCATACTCTGCAATACCCTGTGCAATACCCTGTGCAATACCCTGCCCATACTGTGCAATACCCTGCCCATACTCTGCCATATTCCGCAATACCCTGCCATACTCCGCAATACTCCACAATACATGGCAATACTCCACAATACACGGCAATACTCCACAATACCCAGCAATACTCCACAATACCCAGCAATACTCCACAATACCCGGCAATACTCCACAATACCCTGCAATACTCCACAATACCCTACAATACTCCACAATACCCTGCAATACTCCACAATACCCGGCAATACTCCACAATACCCGGCAATACTCCACAATACCCAGCAATACTCCACAATACCCAGCAATACTCCACAATACCCGGCAATACTCCACAATACCCTGCAATACTCCACAATACCCGGCAATACTCTGCAATAACCACTTCCCGCCCGCCGGCCATCATATGACGTCCTTGACTTTGTGCGGAGATATCTGAATGATGGGAGCAGCTACAGGCATCATTCAGATATTCGCTTTTTCAGCTGGCGATTCCCTACACCATAAGAATGATCATAGCGGCTGTTCCACCGCTTGATCGCTCTTACGGAAGGTGAGAGGGGATGCCCTCCCCTCCCGCTGCCCTCCGGTGCTTCTACCGACTCACTGCTACGATCAAAGCCAAGATTGTTTTTTTTTTTGTTTTTTTTTTCAGGCTTCCCAGCCTAGAGGTGAGATGTGGGGTCTTATTGACCCCATATCTCACTGTAAAGAGGACCTGTCATGCCATATTTCTATTACAAGGGATGTTTACATTCCTTGTAATAGGAATAAAAGTGATCAAAAAAAAATTTGGGGCGGAAAAACATGTCAAACTAAAATAAATAAAGTAAAATGAACAATAAAATATATATATTTTTTTAAAGCGCCGCTGCCCCCGCGAGCTTGCATGCAGAAGTGAACGCATACGTAAGCCCCGCCCACATATGAAAACGGTGTTCAAACCACACATGTGAGGTATCGTTGCGAACGTTAGAGCGAGAGCAATAATTTTGGCCCTAGACCTCCTCTGTAACTCAAAACATATAACCAGTAAAAATATTTAAAGCGTTGCCTATGGGGATTTTTAAGTAGCAAAGTTTGGCGCCATTCCACGAGCGTTTGCAATTTTGAAGGGTGACATGTTAGGTATCTATTTACTCGGCGTAACTTCATCTTTCACATTATGCAAAAACATTGGGCTAACTTTACTGTTTTTTTTTTCTTTTAGGCACAAAACATTTTTTTTCCGTAAAAAACGCGTTAGAAAAATTTCTGCGCAAATACCGTGCAAGATAAAAAGTTGCAATGACCACCATTATATTCTTTAAGGTCTTTGCTAAAAAAACATATATAATGTTTTGGGGTTCTATGTAATTTTATAGCAAATAAATGATGATTTTTACATGTAGGAGAGAAATGTCAGAATTGGCCTGGGTTCTCCAGAACGCCTGAAGGTGCTCCCTGCATGTTGGGCCTCTCTATGTGGCCACGCTGTGTAAAAGTCTCACACATGTGGTATCGCCATACTCGGGAGGAATAGCAGAATGTGTTTTGGGGTGTAATTTGTGGTATGCATATGCTGTGTGTGAGAAATAACCTGCTAATATGACAATTTTGTGGAAAAAAAAAGAAAAGAAAAAAAAATCTTTATTTTTGCAAAGAATTGTGGGAAAAAATGACAACTTCAAAAAACTCACAATGACTCTTTCTAAATACCTTGGAATGTCTTCTTTCCAAAAGGGGTCATTTGGGGGGTATTTGTACTTTTCTGGCATGTTAGGGTTTCAAGAAATGAGATAGGCCGTCAGTACTACAGGTGTGATCAATTTTCAGATATTGGCACCATAGCTTGTGGACTCTATAACTTTCACAAAGACCAAAAAATATCCACCAATTTGTACTTATTTTTACCAAAGATATGTAGCAGTATAAATTTTGGCCAAAATGTATGAAGAAAAAATACTAATTTGCAAAATTTTATAACGGAAACAAAGAAAAATTCATTTTTTTACAAAATTTTCAGTCTTTTTTCTCTTATAGCGCAAAAAATAAAAAACCCAACAGTGATTAAATACCACCAAAAGAAAGCTCTATTTGTGTGAAAAAAGGACAAAAATTTCATATGGGTACAGTGTTGTATGACTGAGTAATTGTCATTCAAAATGTGAGAGCACCGAAAGCTGAAAATTTGTCTGGTTAGGAAGGGGGTTTAAGTGCCCAGTTGTCAAGTGGATAATCTATACATTTCTACAATAACAAGTATTAAAGAATAACTCTAAAGGTGAAATAACAAGTCTTAAAGAATAACTCTAAAGGTGAAATACACTAGGGATAACCTTACAATGTGGGTACAGTCAATATCACTGTTACCACTCCGCTTACCGTATGCGATTCATGGATCAACCAACTGCTCAATAGATACCCCCCCGCGGCGAACGAGGGGGACATGTGTGGTGCTCTCTAATAAAATTAATTGAATACTGTTAGGTAAAGTCATTCATCTAGTCGGGAATGTTTGTATGGACCACCAGGTATAGGTGTGACGGGACAGGTGGAAGGAAAAAGGGGCGCAGGGAAGGGGGGGAAGGGGGGTAAATGAGGGGGAAAAAGGGGGGGAAATTGGGAAAAAGGGGGTAAAACGGGGTAGGGGAAGGGGGGTGAGAAAAAGGGGGGAAAGGGTTGGTATAGGAGGGGGGGGGGGAGGAGGGAGGGAAAAGGGAAGGGGAAGAGGGGGGGGATGAAGGCGGAAGGAAGGGGGAGGGAAAGGGACGGGGAGAAAGGGAAGAGGGGGAGGGAAGGAAAGAAAGAAGGGGGGGAAAGAAGAAGGAGGGGAGGGAGGAGGGAGAGGGGGGAAGGGGGAAAAAATGGAGGGGGAGTAAAGGGGGGGGGAGAAGAAGAAAGTGAGAGAACAAGAAAAAGAGAGAAAAAAAGGGGGGGAGGTGGGAGGAGAAAAGGGGGGGAAGGGGAAGAATAAATGATGGAGGGAAGGGGGAGGAAAAAGAGGCAGAAGGGGGGGTTGTGGTTGGAAAAGGGAGACAAGGGGGGAGGGGGGAGAGGGGGATGGAAAAAGGAAAGGAAGGGAAGGGAAGGGAAAGAGAGTGGAGGGAGGAAACAAGGAAAGGAGGGGGGATAGGGAAGACACCCAGAGGAAAACGACTACCTGTGCTCAAAAGGGGGGGGGGGAACCACCACCATGGGTATTAAAATGGTAAATCTTACCTCAATGTAGGGAGACTAGATATAACTGGGGTAACGAGAACCATATATAGTGGTACAATGTCTGCGAGTTTTGTACTATCGCCCACAGTGGAAAGGACTGACCAGGGTAGGCGCCAGGAACAGGCAGGCCAAAGGCCTGAGCTAAAAGCTATATAGGAATAAACGAGATACATATAAGGGTGGTGTAAACAAATAAGGCTCAAGATGGATATCCCATAAAGCATCAAGGCGCTTACCTTCAGTGTGTAGTCCGATCGTGTGGAACCCCAGGGAGAGTGATCACCACTCACATCTACGGTTTCTCAGAAGCCGTTTAAATGTGATCCCCAACCCCGTCGCACACCACGCCGTCCAGAACGTGCGGCGTGTGACATGAAGGGGTCATCCCTTCCGCACTTGGCAAAGCCTAGGAAGGCTATTGCGCAGGTGCGCGCCAGCAAGACCCATTGGCAAAAGGGCCAGGTCTGCTGGTGCAAGTACGGGACAGCCATAGGCTGTCTCGACCAGGAAGGGAACTCGTTCGCCGATAGGGTGATATAAGAACAGCCGCCATATCGCATGACACATCAGCAGCGGAAAGGCAGTGACAGTAACTGCAGGCCACAATATAATTGTCATAAAATAATTACAAGAAAAATGTATATTGCATCAAACAATATGACTATTGGAGAAATAAAACTACAATAGTAATCACCAACTGTAAGTCTGGGAATGTAGGAAGAATCATTCACTAAGGAAACAGTAACCACCAATCATGACTAATGCTACAGGATGGGCAGGGTGGAACTAGTACAGGGAAACAATTAATGAAGGAAAAAAACGAAATAAACCAAGGTGAGGAATTAAATAATATAATAAAATAAAAATGAAAATGAAAAGAAATAAAGATAAAAATAAAAATAATAATAATGAAAATAAAGATGAAAAAAAATAAAAATAAATATATATTAAAAAAAAAAAACAATAGGGGGGGGGGGAGGGGAAAATAAATATTTATAAAAATGGTTTATAAGAATTCATCTCATTCAGCCCCGGAAATATGGTGGAATTGAGGTGTTTGAGGAATTGAGGCTTCTGAGGCCACCGATGGTGGTGAGTTTATACACCTCATAATGCTCCTCAATCAGGACCCAGTGGCACCTTCAAGTGTGGCAACTGCCCACATTGCCCCTGGGTTTTGGAGAGTCAGAATTTTATTCTCTCCAATGGGGAGTACTTCCGCTCCTCCACATATGCTGATTGTGGTACTAAAGGAGTTATATATTTGATGGTATGCAACTGTAAATCTTTTTATGTGGGTAAAACCATTAGGGAGTTTAGACAACGCATTGGGGATCATATATATTACTCGGGCAATGGGAAACTCACCACCATCGGGCGACATATCGGTTTATACCATCGAAATGATTTGTCCGCAGTTCGATTTCTAGTCCTTGAGGTGGTCACACCTAGTCCCAGGGGTGGTACTTGGGACAAGACTATCCTACAAAGGGAAACCCTGTGGATAGAACACCTCAATGCCACCATATTTCCGGGGCTGAATGAGATGAACTCTTATAAACAATTTTTATAAATATTTCTTTTCCCCTCCCCCCCCCCCTCTCTATTATTATAAAAAAAATTCTATATTTATTTTTATTTTTTTCATCTTTATTTTCATTTTCATTATTATTTTTATTTTTATCTTTATTTCTTTTCATTTTCATTTTTATTTTATTATATTATTTAATTCCTCACCTTGGTTTATTTTGTTTTTTTTCCTTCATTAATTGTTTCCCTTTACTAGTTCCATCCTGCCCATCCTGTAGCATTAGTCATCATGATTGGTGGTTACTGTTTCCCTAGTGAATGATTCTTCCTACATTCCCAGACTTACAGTTGGTGATTACTATTGTAGTTTTATTTCTCCAATAGTCATATTGTTTGATGCAATATACATTTTTCTTGTAATTATTTTATGACAATTATATTGTGGCCTGCAGTTACTGTCACTGCCTTTCCGCTGCTGATGTGTCATGCGATGGGGCGGCTGTTCTTATATCACCCTATCGGCGAACGAGTTCCCTTCCTGGTCGAGACAGCCTATGGCTGTCCCATACTTGCACCAGCAGACCTGGCCCTTTTGCCAATGGGTCTTGCTGGCGCGCACCTGCGCAATAGCCTTCCTAGGCTTTGCCAAGTGCGGAAGGGATGACCCCTTGACGTCACACGCCGCACGTTCTGGAACGGCGTGGTGTGCGACGGGGTTGGGGATCACATTTAAACGGCTTCTGAGAAACCGTAGATGTGAGTGGTGATCACTCTCCCTGGGGTTCCACACGATCGGACTACACACTGAAGGTAAGCGCCTTGATGCTTTATGAGATATCCATCTCGAGCCTTATTTGTTTACACCACCCTTATATGTATCTTGTTTCTTCCTATATAGCTTTTAGCTCAGGCCCTTGGCCTGCCTGTTCCTGGCACCTACGCTGGTCAGTCCTTTCCACTGTGGGCGATAGTACAAAACCCCCAGACATTGTACCACTATATATGGTTCTCGTTACCCCAGTTATATCTAGTCTCCCTACATTGTGGTAAGATTTACCATTTTAATACCCACGGTGGTGGTCCCCCCCCCTTTTGAGCACAGGTAGTGGGTTTCCTCTGGGTGTATTCCCTCTCCTTCCCCCCCTTTCCTTGTTTTCTCCCTCAACTCTCTTTCCCTTCCCTTCCTTTCCTTTTTCCATCCCCCCTCCCCCCCTTATCTCCATTTTCCAACCACAACCCCCCCATCTGCCTCTTTTTCCTCCCCCTTCCCTCCATCATTTATTCTTCCCCTTCCCCCCCCCCCTTTTCTCCTCCCCCCTTCCCCCCTTTTTTCTCTCTTTTTCTTGTTCTCTCACTTTCTTCTTCTCCCCCTTTCCTCCCCCTCCATTTTTTCCCCCTTCCCCCTCTCCCTCTCCCTCCTCCCTCCCCTCCTTCTTCTTTCCCCCCTTCTTTCTTTCCTTCCCTCCCCCTCTTCCCTTTCTCCCCCCTTTCCCTCCCCCTTCCTTCCCCCTTCATTCCCCCCCTTCCCCTTCCCTTTTCCCTCCCCCCTCCTATACCAACCCTCCCCCCCTTTCCCCCACTCTTCCCCCTTTTTTTCCCCTTCCCCCCCTTTTCCCCCATTCCCCCCTCTCATATTCCCCCTTCCCCCCCCCCCTTCCCTGCGCCCCTTTTTCCTTCCACCTGTCCCATCACACCTATACCTGGTGGTCCATACAAACATTCCCGACTAGATGAATGACTTTACCTAACAGTATTCAATTACGGTAATTTTATTAGAGAGCACCACACATGTCCCCCTCGTTCGCCGCGTGGGGTATCCATTGAGCAGTTGGTTGATCCATGAATCGCACACGGTAAGGGGAGTGGTAACAGTGATATTGACTGTACCCACATTACTCAAAAAAATTTATTTTTTGTGTTGTACATGTATGTTTTTGCTAGTGTATTTACTGTAAATTATGTATTGTACAGACCCTCCTGTTAACCGCGAAACCGGTCGAGGTTTGCGCCTCTCTCCACCCCAAACAGAGTGTGACGGTGGCTCCGTTACCTACAACACTGTTTTTCTGCTGTGGGGTTTGGCTCATGTTTTTAATTGTATCGTTTTCTCTATGTAATAAATATATATTTTTTATATGACTTTGTTGTCGTGTTGTCACTGCCAAAAAAATCCAACCCACATCCCTATCCCTGGTCATCAATCATGGGTTTGATGGCACTAGCAGCCATTACCCTATGTTCATTAGGTTTTTTTCTCATTACTTATTATGGATGATGGCACTACCCATATTTTTGTTTATTATCCTTTAATTGAGGCTATACTCAAACATTTTGGTGAGTGAGAGATGTGGTATATGTTAAGGTACTTGGATCCATTGTACTTTTTCTATGTATAAGTACTGAACATGTATTGTTTTGTGTAATTTTGCTTTGCTTCTCTTCAATGAAACTTAATTTTATTTTTTTTGAGTTAAAAAAAAAAAAAAAAGAAGCCTATAGGTTAAATTTATATTGTAGTCATTACATGTAATGCATGTTGGTTACAGTGGGTTTCGCAGTCTATAAGCTAAGTTATTAGTGAAGGATCACTAGTAAATTAATATTACCAGTAAACTCAATGGTGAAATACTTGGTAAATACCATACATACAATGTAAAAACTGTCCAGTGCAAAAAATAAATAAAAAATTTCAGTGCTGAAATTACAAACAAATAATATCATGCTTGAATATAAAGTTATGTAAAAAGTCCTATACAAAAAACAAGGACGTTTCACAAGTGACTGGTGATCTATGTAGCACGTAGTGATGAGCCGAACACCCCCATGTTCGGTTCGCACCAGAACCCGCGAACGGACCGAAAGTTCGCACGAACTTTAGAACCCTATCAAATACAATGGTTGCGAACATTCGAAATCTAAAGTGATAATTATAACGACTATTATGCATGTTATTGTCCTAAAAAGGGTTTGGGAACCCGGGTTCTGCACCAGGGGACATGTATTAATGCAAAAAGAAGTTTTAAAAACGGCCGTTTTTCTGGAGCAGTCATTTTAATGATGCATAAAGTGAAAAAAAAAGTCAAATATTCCTTTAAATATCGTACCTTGGGGGTGTCTAAAGTATGCCTGTGAAGTGCCACGTGTTTCCTGTGTTTAGAACTGTCCCTGCACAAAATTACATTTCTAAAGGAAAAAAAGCCATTTAAAACTGCTTGCGGCTTTAATGTAATGTCTGGTCCCGGTAATATGGATAAAAATCTTTAAGAAAAATGGCATAGCTACCCCATCACACCCCCCACCCCAGCCCATTACCAGCCCCTTTGGGTCTTGTATGGATATTAAGGGGAACCACGCACACAAAATAAAAAAGGAGGCCCTATATACTCTGAACAGCCGTATACAGGCGGTGCATACAAGACAGGGACTGTAGGTTTGTTCTTATGTAGAATCTGTTTGTAATTTTGAACAGGTACATTGTTTAAGTGTAGCTCCAGGCAAAAAATCTATTTTTAAGCTTTTTGGAAAACATAGGGAAGGGTTATCACCCCTGTAACATTTGTTTTGCTGTCTTTGCATTGTGCACCTGTTCAGAACAGTTCACCTCACTTTCCGTGCTAATGACAAATATTTTTTGAAAATTTGGGGTTTTTATTGAAACAAGAATTGGTGATAAAGCATCAGTGGAGAGGAGACACTTTTTTCCCATATTAACTCTTACAGGAGAGAATTTGCCTTCCTAGGGGTAGATTTCCTCTCACTTCCTGTTGTATCCTTCCGTTTGCAAGGAGGAGTCGTTTGTAAGTTGGATGTTTGAAAGTAGGGGCCTGCCGTATATACTCAGCTGAAATTTGCCCCTTACATGTTGGTGTTGCCACAACACTGTGAGCCCTCACAGTTAATCTTGGTGGGCGCATGAATGGGCCCTGCTGTGAATTATTAGATCAAGAATTGTAATTGCATGCCCCTGTTGAACAGGGGCTGAAAAATTGGGTCTTTGGTGGTGGTGGTGGTGTTGACACAACACTGTAAGGCCTCACAGTTAGTCTTGGTGGGCGCAGGAATGGGCCCTGCTGTGAATTATTAGATCAAGAATTGTAATTACATGCCCCTGTTAACCACTTCAATACCATGCACTTATACAGCTTCCTGCCCAAGCCAATTTTGAGCTTTCAGCATTATCGCAATTTGAATGACAATTGCGCGGTCATGCTACACTGTACCCAAACAAATTTTTTATCATTTTGTTCCCACAAATAGAGCTTTCTTTTGGTGGTATTTGATCGCCTCTGCGATTTTTATTTTTTGCACAACAAATAAAAAAAGAGCAAAAATTAAAAAAAAAACTAAGTTTTTCTTTGTTTCTGTTATTTTTTTTTGTAAATAAGTACCTTTTCTACTTCAATGACGGGCACTGATAAGGTGGCACTGAAGGGCACTGATAAGGCGACACTGATGGGCACCGATGAGGTGGCACCAATGAGGTGGCACTGATGAGGTGGCACTGATGGGCACTGATGATGGGCACTGATAGGCGGCACTGATGGGCACTGATATGTGGCACTGGTATGCGGCACTGATGGGCACTCATAGGTGGCATTGATTTGCACTCATAGGCGGCACTGATTGGCACTCATAGGCGGCACTGATTGGCACTCATAGGCGGCACTGATGGGCACTCATGGGCGGCACTTATGGGCACTTATGGGTGGCACTGATAGGTGGCATGGACGGGCACTGATAGGTGGGCACATATTGGCATGGATGGGCATGGATGGGCACTGATAGGTGGCACTGATGGACACTAGTAGGTGGCATTGGTGGCACTGGTGCCCAGCAATGCCAGCCACCACACATTGTGAAAGTGCCAGTCAGTGCCCATTTGTGGGCACTGATTGGCATATTTTTTTAATGTTTTTATTTTATTTATTTCTTTTTACTACATGTGGATGGCCATGGGGGCCATCCACATGATTGGGGCTTCCCTGGTGGTCCTGGGGGGCTTCCCTGGTGGTCTAGTGTGGGTATCCGAGGGGGGGGCTGCGCTGATAAACAATCAGCGCAAACCCCCCCTGTCAGGAGAGCCGCCGATCGGCTCTCCTCTACTCGCGTCTGTCAGACGCGAGTGAGGAAGAGCCGATCAACGGCTCTTCCTGTTTACATTGTGATCAGCCGTGATTCGACACGGCTGATCACGTGGTAAAAAGCCTCCGACGGAGGCTTCTTACCGAGATCAGTGTAGCGGTGGGTCAGACTGACCCACCGCTCCACCGATCGCCGCGATGCGCGCCCCCCTGGGCGCGCGGCGGCTGTTATCCCGCAGGACGTCATATGACGTCCAGGGTGGATAACAGAACCACTTCCCGGACGTCAATCTGCTATTGACTGGGCGGGAAGTGGTTAAACAGGGGCAGAAAAATTGGGCCTTAGGCACTGGTGCCGCAACCCCTCACAGATACTGCACAGCAATGAGCCCTGTTGCAAAGTATTGCATCAAAAACTGTAATTACACGCCCCTGTTAAACAGGGGCTCAAAAATTGGGCATTAGCCACTGGTGCTGGTGCCACGACACTGCAACCACTCTCAGATACTCTAGTTGGAGTGCAGGAATGAGCTCTGCTGCAAAGCATTGCATAAAAAATTGTAATAACATGCCCCTGTTAAACAGGGGGTGAAAAATTGGGCCTTAGCCACTGGTGGCGGCACCCAGAAACAAAAATGTTCTTCCAAGCTATCATCATCAATCGGATCATTGAGGAGGAGGAGGATAGTCAGTCAACATAACAGGACAGTCTCTCAGCATCAGCATCAGTCTTGAAGGGATGTGACATTTGAAAATAAATTAGTCTGTTATATCAGCTTCAGGTGTTTGGTAGCTGGTGGTGATCCAAGACTGGTTCATCTTTATGAAGGTCAGTCGATCAACAGAGTCGGTGGACAGGCGCACCCTGTGATCCGTGACAAATCCTCCAGCAGCACTGAATGTGCGTTCTGAAAGAACGCTGGATGCAGGACAGGCCAGTAGCTCAATTGCATACTGTGCAAGCTCTGGCCAGTGATCCATCCTCAAGACTAGTGATGAGCCGAACACCCCCATGTTCGGTTCGCACCAGAACCCGCGAACGGACCGAAAGTTCGCACGAACATTAGAACCCTATTAAATACAATGGATGCGAACGTTCGGATTCTAAAGTGCTAATTATAACGACTATTATCCATGTTATTGTCCGAAACAGAGTTTGGGAACCCGGGTTCTGCACCAGGGGACATGTATCAATGCAAAAAGAAGTTTTAAAAACGGACGTTTTCCGGGAGCAGTCATTTTAATGATGCATAAAGTGAAAACAAAAAAGTCAAATATTCCTTTAAATATTGTACCTGGGGGGTGTCTAAAGTATGCCTGTGAAGTGCCACGTGTTTCCCGTGTTTAGAACTGTCCCTGCACAAAATAACATTTCTAAAGGAAAAAAAGCCATTTAAAACTGCTTGCGGCTTTAATGCAATGTCTGGTCCCGGTAATATGGATGAAAATCTTTAGAAAAAATGGCATAGCTACCCCATCAACCCCCCCCCCCCTACCCCAGCCCATTACCAGCCCCTTTGGGTCTTGTATGGATATTAAGGGGAACCCCGCACACAAAATAAAAAAGGCCCTATATACTCTGAACAGCCGTATACAGGCGGTGCATACAAGACAGGGACTGTAGGTTTGTTCTTATGTAGAATCTGTTTGTAATTTTGAACAGCTGCATTGTTTAAGTGTAGCTCCATGCCAAATTCCTTTTTTTTAGCTTTTTGGAAAACATAGGGAACGGTTATCACCCCTGTCACATTTTTTTTGCTGTCTGTGCCCCTGTTCAGAACATTTCACCTCACTTTGCGTCCCAATGACAACTGTTTTTGAAATGTGGTGTTTTTATTGAAACAAGGATTGTTGATAAAGCATCAGTAGAGAGGAGACACCTTTCTCCCATATTAATTCTTACAGGAGAGAATTTTCCTTCCAAGGGGTAGATTTCCTCTCACGTCCTGTTGTCTTCTTCCGTTTGCAAGTAGTAGTCGTTTGTAAGTTGGATGTTTGAAAGTAGGGACCTGCCGTATATACTCTGCAGAAATTGGCCCCTTAGGTGTTGGTGTTGGCACAACACTGAAAGCACTCACAGTTATTCTTGGTGGGTGCTGGAACGCCCTGCTGTCAACTATTATATCAGGAATTGTAATAACATATAATTGTTGATCAGTGGTAGTAAAAATTGGGCCTTTGATGGTGGTGCTGGTGCCACAACACTGTAAGGCCTGACAGTTACTCTTGGTGGGCGCAGCAATGGGCCCTGCTGTGAATTATTAGATCAATAATTATAATTGCATGCCCCTGTTGAATAGGGGCTGAAAAATTGGGCCTTTGGTGGTGGTGGTGGTGGTGATGGTGGTGCTGGTGCCACAACACTGTAAGGCCTGACAGTTACTCTTGGTGGGCGCAGCAATGGGTCCTGCTGTGAATTATTCGATCAATAATTATAATTGCATGCCCCTGTTGAATAGGGGCTGAAAAATTGGGCCTTTGGTGGTGGTGGTGGTGGTGATGGTGGTGCTGGTGCCACAACACTGTAAGGCCTGACAGTTACTCTTGGTGGGCGCAGCAATGGGTCCTGCTGTGAATTATTCGATCAATAATTATAATTGCATGCCCCTGTTGAACAGGGGCTGAAAAATTGGGCCTTTGGTGGTGGTAGTGGTGGTGGTGATGGTGGTGCTGGTGCCACAACACTGTAAGGCCTGATAGTTACTCTTGGTGGGCGCAGCAATGGGCCCTGCTGTGAATTATTAGATCAATAATTATAATTGCATGCCCCTGTTGAACAGGGGCTGAAAAATTGGGCCTTAGGCACTGGTGGCACAACACTGCAACCCCTCACAGATACTGTACTTGGAGCACAGCAATGAGGCCTGTTGCAAAGTATTGCATCAAAAAATTTAATTACACGCCCCTGTTAAACAGGGGCTGAAAAATTGGGCCTTAGCCACTGGTGGCGTCACCCATAAACCAAAATGATCTTCCAAGCTATCATCATTAATCGTATCATTGAGGAGGAGGAGGAGGATAGCCAGTCAACATAACAGCACAGGCACTCAGCATCAGCATCAGTCTTGAAGGGATGTGACATTTTAAAATCAATTAGTCTGTTATATCAGCATCTGGTGTGTGGTAGCTGGTGGTGATCCAAGACTGGTTCATCTTGATGAAAGTCAGTCGATCAACTGAGTCGGTGGACAGGCACACCCTGTGATCCGTGACAAATCCTCCAGCAGCACTGAATGTGCGTTCTGAAAGAACGCTGGATGCAGGACAGGCCAGTAGCTCAATTGCATACTGTGCAAGCTCTGGCCAGTGATCCATCCTCAAGACCCAGTAAGCCAGAGGATTTTCGGTGGGGAAGGTGTCCAAGTCTGACCTTGCCCCTAGGTATTCCTGGACCATGTATATCAGACGCTGGCGATGGTTGCTGGAACCGATCATACTTTGGGGCTGCGGACTAAAGAATTGTCTGAACGCATCGGTCAGACGGCCACCTTCCCCACCGCTCCTTCTTTGACTGCCCGAAGCCTCAGCAACTCGTTGTCCAGGACCAGGAGTTTGTAACCTCCCAGTCTCTGGGAACGCGTTGCACAGACCTTTCTGCAAGGCCTCCCGGAGTTGTCTCATCCTCTGCTCCCTCTGCGACGGTACGATAAGGTCCGCAACCTTACCCTTGTACCGTGGATCAAGGAGAGTGGCCAGCCAGTAATGGTCCCTCTCCTTGATCCGAAGAATACGAGGATCCTTCTGCAGACTTTGCAGGATCAGGGAGGCCATGCAGCGTAGGTTAGCTGAGGCATTCAGTCCGGAGTCCTCTGGGTCACTAAGGACGACATGATCCGCAGCCACCTCCTCCCAGCCACGTACAAGTCCACTGGTTTCTTGGGACTGTAAATCATCCCTAAAAGACTGCTGCTGATGATGCTGAGTGCCAGCCTCCACCTCCATGCTGACACAATCCTCCTCCTCCTCCTCCTCCTCTTCCTGTGCGATGGGTGGGACAGAAGGAACACTGTCTGGGTAAAGGGGGCCTTGAGAGGCAAGGAAGTCCTCCTCTTCCTGCCTCTGTTCTGCCTCAAGTGCCCTGTCCATTATTCCACGCAGCGTGTGCTCCAACAGGTGGACAAGAGGTACAGTGTCACTGATGCATGCACTGTCACTGCTCACCATCCTCGTGGCCTCCTCAAATGGTGCCAGGACAGTGCATGCATCTCTGATCATGCCCCACTGGCGTGGTGAAAAAAACCCGAGCTCCCCTGACCCTGTCCTGGTGCCGTAGTCGCACAGGTACTCATTGATGGCCCTCTGCTGCGTGTGCAGCCGCTGCAGCATGGCCAACGTTGAGTTCCACCTGGTGGGCATGTCACATATAAGGTGGTTCTTGGGCAGGTTCAACTCCTTTTGCAGCTCAGCCAGGCGAGCACTGGCATTATAAGATCTGCGGAAATGCACACAGACTTTCCTGGCCTGCCTCAGGACATCCTGTAAGCCCGGGTACCTGCCCAAGAACCGCTGCACCACCAGGTTAAGGACGTGAGCCATACAGGGCACATGGGTCAGTTGTCCCTGTCGGAGGGCGGAGAGGAGGTTGGTGCCATTGTCGCAAACCACCATTCCTGGCTTAAGCTGGCGTGGCGTCAACCACCTCTCGGCCTTCCCCTGCAGAGCAGACAGGACCTCTGCCCGAGTGTGGCTCCTGTCCCCCAAACACACCAGCGCAAGCAAGGCATGGCATCTTTTTGCCTGCGTACTTGCGTAGCCCCTTGAACGCCTACGGAGCACCGCTGGTTCCGAGGACAAACCACAGGAAGAGGCCATGGAGGAAGAAGAAGAGGAGGGGGTGGAGGAGAGAGGTGTGTCACAACCAGTAGTAGCATTTTGGAGGCGTGGCGGTGGAACAACCTCCAACACTACTGCACCTTGTCCTGCATCCTTCCCAGCTGCCAAAAGAGTGACCCAATGGGCTGTGAAAGAAAGGTAACGTCCCTGTCCATGCCTGCTGGACCATGAGTCAGCGGTAATATGCACCTTACCGCTGACCGCCCTGTCCAGGGAGGCCAAGACATTGCCTTCCACATGCCTGTAGAGAGCCGGAATCGCCTTCCGTGCAAAAAAGTGCAGTTTGGGAACCTGCCACTGAGGAACCGCACATTGCACAAACTCACGGAAGGGGGCCGAGTCTACCAACTGAAAAGGCAGCAGTTGAAGCGCTAGCAATTTAGCCAAGCTAGCATTCAACCGCTGGGCATGTGGATGGCTGGGAGTGAACTTCTTTCGACGGTCCAGCAGCTGGGGCAGGGAAATTTGCCTGGTAGAATCGGACGTTGGTGTACTGCTAGCAGAGTGCCCGCAAGTACTTGCCTGTGACACACCTAATTCTACACCTTCATTCCTCTCAGAGCAGGTTTCAGAGAGGAGTGAATGTATAGTGGGGTTGGAGATCCCAGCTGATGCGGTGCAAGAAGAGGTCAGCTTTGTTCTTTGGTGTGGGTCTTTAAGGTAGGCTTGCCAACGAGCTGCATGGCAGGTCAACATATGTCTGATCAAGCATGTGGTGCCCAAGCGGCTGATGTTTTGGCCACGCGATATATGCTTGAGACATATGTTGCAAACAGCAGCTGTGCGATCTGATGCACTCGCCTCAAAAAAGGCCCACACCAAAGAACTTTTTGAATGACGGGCAGAGGCAGCGCCCTGCACAGGCGGAGCTCTGCGGTGTGATTCCGTCGGTGTGCTGCCCATACGCTGGCCACTCAAGGGCATCCTGCCTCGTTGGAGATGTGCCTCCTCCTCATCCTTCTCCTCCTCCTCCTCCTCTCTCCTATTAGGCACCCACGTGGAGTCAGTGACCTCATCATCCCCTCCCTCCTCATCACTGGAGCCAATCTGGCAGTATGCTGCAGCTGCTGGAGCATGACTGCCAGATTGGTGTCCTTCTTGAGCATCCCCTCTCTCTGCTCTCACGCTGCTGCCTTCCTGTAGCTGGGTATCATCATCAGATCCTTCGAAACGCTGGGCATCCTCCTGGAGCATGTACCCAACACTGTGCTCAAACAGTTCGGGGGACTCCTCAGGAGGAGGACATGGTGGGTCTAGGGAAGGATTGACTAATGAAGATAATGATACCAGAGAAGAGGACGCTTTAGCAGCTGCTTTGCCAGTACCCTGAGCCTGGGTGAGAGAGGATGAGGAGGATGAGGTGGGCTTGGTCATCCACTCTACCAATTCTTCGGCATGATGTGGCTCGACATGTCCAGCTGCCGAAAAGAAGGACAAGCGTGTCCCATGGCCATGTGCTGATGACAATGCACCGCGCCCACGACCAGCACTGTTGCCCCCAGACACAGAGCCTGCTTGCCCTCTTTTTTTGCCTCCTGACTGTCTGCCTCTCCTTGTTTGCCTTCCAAACATTTTAATGGATGGCCTGCAGGGAGATGGGAAAAAGAGCAATAAGGGCTACCTTCAGGTGTATACTGTGCAGGAGGCTTAGCAACAATGACACTGACACTGTCCCCTGCCTATCCTTCTCTGTCCCTAAACTCAAGGATTTGAAATATGGAACAGCAAAATTGGTTTAGAACAGAATAGCACACTGACACTTTCCCTCACTGTCCTACTCTGTCCCTCCCTACAAACAAGATTTAGCACAGAATAGTACACTGATAATTGCCACGAGTGTCCTTCTCTGTCCCTAAACTCAAGGATTGAAAATATGGAACAGCAAAATTGGTTTAGAACAGAATAGCACACTGAAACTTTCCCTCACTGTCCTACTCTGTCCCTCCCTACAAACAAGATTTAGCACAGAATAGCACACTGATAATTTCCATGAGTGTCCTTCTCTGTCCCTAAACTCAAGGATTTGAAATATGGAACAGCAAAATTGGTTTAGAACAGAATAGCACACTGTCAGTTTCACTCACTGTACCTCTCTGTCCCTAAACTCAAGAATTGAAAATATGGTTCAGCAAAATTGGTTTAGAACAGAATAGCACACTGACACTTTCCCTCACTGTCCTACTCTGTCCCTCCCTACAAACAAGATTTAGCACAGAATAGCACACTGATAATTGCCACGAGTGTCCTTCTCTGTCCCTAAACTCAAGGATTGAAAATATGGTTCAGCAAAATTGGTTTAGAACAGAATAGCACACTGACACTTTCCCTCACTGTCCTACTCTGTCCCTCCCTACAAACAAGATTTAGCACAGAATAGCACACTGATAATTGCCACGAGTGTCCTTCTCTGTCCCTAAACTCAAGGATTGAAAATATGGAACAGCAAAATTGGTTTAGAACAGAATAGCACACTGACACTTTCCCTCACTGTCCTACTCTGTCCCTCCCTACAAACAAGATTTAGCACAGAATAGCACACTAAAAATTGCCACGAGTGTCCTTCTCTGTCCCTAAACTCAAGGATTGAAAATATGGAACAGCAAAATTGGTTTAGAACAGAATAGCACACTGACACTTTCCCTCACTGTCCTACTCTGTCCCTCCCTACAAACAAGATTTAGCACAGAATAGCACACTGAAAATTGCCACGAGTGTCCTTCTCTGTCCCTAAACTCAAGGATTGAAAATATGGAACAGCAAAATTGGTTTAGAACAGAATAGCACACTGTCAGTTTCACTCACTGTACCTCTCTGTCCCTAAACTCAAGGATTGAAAATATGGTTCAGCAAAATTGGTTTAGAACAGAATAGGACACTTTCCCTCACTGTCCTACTCTGTCCCTCCCTACAAACAAGATTTAACACAGAATAGCACACTGGAAATTGCCACGAGTGTCCTTCTCTGTCCCTAAACTCAAGGATTGAAAATATGGAACAGCAAAATTGGTTTAGAACAGAATAGCACACTGACACTTTCCCTCACTGTCCTACTCTGTCCCTCCCTACAAACAAGATTTAGCACAGAATAGCACACTGAAAATTGCCACGAGTGTCCTTCTCTGTCCCTAAACTCAAGGATTGAAAATATGGAACAGCAAAATTGGTTTAGAACAGAATAGCACACTGACACTTTCCCTCACTGTCCTACTCTGTCCCTCCCTACAAACAAGATTTAGCACAAATAGCACACTGACACTTTCCCTCACTGTACCTCTCTGTCCCTAAACTCAAGGATTGAAAATATGGTTCAGCAAGATTGGTTTAGAACAGAATAGCACACTGACACTTTCCCTCACTGTACCTCTCTGTCCCTACAAACAAGGATTAGCACAGAATAGCACACTGTCACTGACACTCTCCCTACCTATCCTTATTTGTCCCTAAACACAAGGAATCCAGGATTAGTAAAGGAAAAATAATGACACTGTCCCTGCCTATGCTTCTCTTTCCCTGCTCCGGAACACACTACACAAGGCCGCCGCGCTGGCGGCCTTTTATAGTGTGGGGCGTGTACTAAACCCCCTCAGCAATAATTGGCCACAGGCATCCTGCCTGTGGCCAATCATTGCTCTCCTCGCTGCCGGCGCTGTGATTGGCCAAGCATGCGGGGTCACAGTGCATGCTTGGCCAATCACAGCGCCTGGATGACACTGCGATGGCGTAGTGCATTGTGGGCCGTTCGCGTCACTCGAATTTGGCGCGAACGGCCCAAATCGTTCGATCTTCGTCGAACGATCGAACAGCCGATGTTCGAGTCGAACGTATGTTCGACTCGAACACGAAGTACATCCCTACTCAAGACCCAGTAAGCCAGAGGATTTTCGGTGGGGAAGGTGTCCAAGTCTGACCTTGCCCCTAGGTATTCCTGCACCATTTATATCAGACGCTGGTGATGGTTGCTGGAACCGATCATACCTTGGGGCTGCGGACTAAAGAAATGTCTGAACGCATCGGTCAGACGGCCACCTTCCCCACCGCTCCTTCTTTGACTGACCGAAGCCTCAGCAACTCGTTGTCCAGGACCAGGAGTTTGTAACCTCCCAGTCTCTGGGAACGCGTTGCACAGACCTTTCTGCAAGGCCTCCCGGAGTTGTCTCATCCTCTGCTCCCTCTGCGACGGTAAGATAAGGTCCGCAACCTTACCCTTGTACCGTGGATCAAGGAGAGTGGCCAGCCAGTAATGGTCCCTCTCCTTGATCCAAAGAAAACGAGGCTCCTTCCGCAGACTTTGCAGGATCAGGGAGGCCATGCAGCGTAGGTTAGCTGAGGCATTCGGTCCGGAGTCCTCTGGGTCACTAAGGACGACATGATCCGCAGCCACCTCCTCCCAGCCACGTACAAGTCCACTGATTTCTTGGGACTGTAAATCATCCCTAAAAGACTGCTGCTGATGATGATAAGTGCCAGGCTCCACCTCCATGCTGACACAATCCTCGTCCTCCTCCTCCTCCTCTTCTTCCTGTGCGATGGGTGGGACAGAAGGAACACTGTCTGGGTAAAGGGGGCCTTGAGAGGCAAGGAAGTCCTCCTCTTCCTGCCTCTGTTCTGCCTCAAGTGCCCTGTCCATTATTCCATGCAGCGTATGTTCCAACAAGTGGACAAGAGGTACAGTGTCACTGATGCATGCACTGTCACTGCTCACCATCCTCGTGGCCTCCTCAAATGGTGCCAGGACAGTGCATGCATCCCTGATTATGCCCCACTGGCGTGGTGAAAAAAACCCGAGCTCCCCTGACCCTGTCCTGGTGCCGTAGTCGCACAGGTACTCATTGATGGCCCTCTGCTGCGTGTGCAGCCGCTGCAGCATGGCCAACGTTGAGTTCCACCTGGTGGGCATGTCACATATAAGGCGGTTCTTGGGCAGGTTCAACTCCTTTTGCAGCTCAGCCAGGTGAGCACTGGCATTATAAGATCTGCGGAAATGCACACAGACTTTCCTGGCCTGCCTCAGGACATCCTGTAAGCCCGGGTACCTGCCCAAGAACCGCTGCACCACCAGGTTAAGGACGTGAGCCACAGAGGGCACATGGGTCAGTTGTCCCTGTCGGAGAGCGGAGAGGAGGTTGGTGCCATTGTCGCAAACTACCATTCCTGGCTTAGGCTGGCGTGGCATCAACCACCTCTCGGCCTGCCCCTACAGAGCAGACAGAACCTCTGCCCCAGTGTGGCTCCTGTCCCCCAAACACACCAGCGCAAGAACGGCATGGCATCTTTTTGCCTGCGTACTTGCGTAGCCCCTTGAACGCCTACGGAGCACCGCTGGTTCCGAGGACAAAGCACAGGAAGAGGCCACGGAGGAAGAAGAAGAGGAGGGGGTGGAGGACAGAGGTGTGTCACAACCAGTAGTAGCATTTTGGAGGCGTGGCGGTGGAACAACCTCCAACACTACTGCACCTTGTTCTGCATCCTTCCCAGCTGCCAAAAGAGTGACCCAATGGGCAGTGAAAGAAAGGTAACGTCCCTGTCCATGCCTGCTGGACCATGAGTCAGCGGTGATATGCACCTTACCGCTGACCGCCCTGTCCAGTGAGGCCAAGACATTGCCTTCCACATGCCGGTAGAGAGCCGGAATCGCCTTCCGTGAGAAAAAGTGGCTTTTGGAAACCTGCCACTGAGGAACCGCACATTGCACAAACTCACGGAAGGGGGCCGAGTCTACCAACTGATAAGGCAGCAGTTGAAGCGCTAGGAATTTAGCCAAGCTAGCATTCAACCGCTGGGCATGTTGATGGCTGGGAGTGAACTTCTTTCGACAGTCCAGCAGCTGGGGCAGGGAAATTTGCCTGCTAGAATCGGATGTCGGTGTACTGCTAGCAGAGTGCCCGCAAGTACTTGGCTGTGACACACCTAATTCTACAAATTCATTCCTCTCAGAGCAGGTTTCAGAGAGGACTGAAGGTATAGTGGGGTTGGAGATCCCAGCTGATGCGGTGCAAGAAGAGGTCAGCTTTGTTCTTTGGTGTGGGTCTTTAAGGTAGGCTTGCCAACGAGCTGCATGGCAGGTCAACATATGTCTGGTCAAGCATGTGGTGCCCAAGCGGGTGATGTTTTGGCCACACGATATACGCTTGAGACATATGTTGCAAACAGCAGCTGTGCGATCTGATGCACTCGACTCAAAAAAGGCCCACACCAAAGAACTTTTTGAATAACAGGCAGAGGTAGCGCCCTGCACAGGCGGAGCTCTGCGGTGTGATTCCGTCGGTGTGCTGCCCTTACGCTGGCCCCCCGAGGGCATCCTACCTCGTTGGAGATGTGCCTCCTCCTCATCCTCCTCCTCCTCCTCCTCTCTCCTATTAGGCACCCACGTGGAGTCAGTGACCTCATAATCCCCTCCCTCCTCATCACTGGAGCCAATCTGGCAGTATGCTGCAGCTGCTGGAACATGACTGCCAGATTGGTGTGCTTCTTGAGCATCCCCTCTCTCTGCTCTCACGCTACTGCCTTCCTCTAGCTGGGTATCATCATCAGACCCTTCGAAACGCTGGGCATCCTCCTGGAGCATGTACCCAACACTGTGCTCAAACAGTTCGGGGGACTCCTCAGGAGGACATGGTTGGTCTAGGGAAGGAGTGACTGATGATGACATTGATACCAGGGAAGAGGACGCTTTGGCAGCTGCTTTGCCAGTACCCTGAGCCTGGGTGAGAGAGGATGAGGAGGATGAGGAGGGCTTGGTCATCCACTCTACCAAGTCTTCGGCATGATGCGGCTCAACACGTCCAGCTGCCGAAAAGAAGGACAAGCGTGTCCCATGGCCAGGTGCTGATGGCGATGCACCGCGTCCACGACCAGCACTGTTGTCTCTAGACACAGAGCCTGCTTGCCCTCTTTTATTGGCTCCTGATTGTCTTCCTCTCCTTGTTTGCCTTCCAGACATTCTAATGGCCTGCAGGGAAATGGGAAAAGCAGCAATACAGGCTAAGTTCAGGTGTAATATGGTCAGGAGGCACACTCCGCCCGCTGTAAGTGCCGCAAAATCCTGTTGGTGTAACACACCAGGAAAAAGCAGCAATACAGGCTAAGTTCAGGTGTAATATGGTCAGGAGGCACACTCCGCCCGCTGTAAGTGCCGCAAAATCCTGTTGGTGTAACGCACCAGGAAAAAACAGCAATACAGGCTAACTTCAGGTGTATAATGTGCAGGAGGCTTAGCAACAATGACACTGACACTGTCCCCTGCCTATCCTTCTCTCTCCCTGCACACAAGGTTTATCAAAGTATATGACACTGACACTCTCCCTGCCTATCCTTCTCTCTCCCTGCACACAAGGTTTAACAAAGAATATGACACTGACACTGTCCCCTGCCTATCCTTCTCTCTCCCTGCACACAAGGTTTATCAAAGTATATGACACTGACACTCTCCCTGCCTATACTTCTCTCTCCCTACACACAAGGTTTAGCAAAGAATATGACACTGACACTCTCCCTGCCTATCCTTCTCTGTCCCTACACACAAGGTTTAGCAAAGAATAGATTTGACAAGATTTGACACTGTCCCTGCCTATCCTTCACTTTCCCTGCTCCGGAACACACTACACGAGGCCGCCGCGCTGGCGGCCTTTTATAGTGTGGGGCGTGTACTAAACCCCCTCAGCTATAATTGCATATATTTACAACCAGGGATTTTAATCCATGACAGCGTAGTGTCACTATAGGTTTTCTTTGAAACTGTGGTCCCAGCTCTCCTCAGGTCATTGACCAGGTCCTGCCATCTAGTTCTGGGCTGAACCTCACCTTCCTCATGATCATTGATGCCCCACGAGGTGAGATCTTGCATGGAGCCCAGACCGAGGGAGATTGATCGTCATCTTGAACTTCTTCCATTTTTCAAATAATTGCACCAACAGTTGTTGCCTTCTCACCAAGCTGCTTGCCTCTTGTCCTGTAGCCCATCCCAGCCTTGGGCAGGTCTACAATTTTATCCCTGATGTCCTTACACAGCTCTCTGGTCTTTGCCATTGAGGAGAGGTTGGAGTCTGTTTGATTGAGTGTGTGGACAGGTGTCTTTTATACAGGTAACGAGTTCAAACAGGTGTAGTTAATACAGGTAATGAGTGGAGAACAAGAGGGCTTCTTAAAGAAAAAATAACAGGTCTGTGAGAGCTGGAATTCTTACTGGTTGGTAGGTGATCAAATACTTATGTCATGCAATAGAATGCAAATTAATTATTTAAAAATCATACAATATGGTTTTCTGGATTTTTGTTTTAGATTCCGTCTCTCATAGTTGAAGAGTACCTAAAATTACAGACCTCTACATGCTTTGTAAGTAGGAAAACCTGCAAAATCGGCAGTGTATCAAATACTTGTTCTCTCCACTGTAGAGCAGTTTGGGCTGAGCTTGCCCACCCTTATATCCCCCAGTGAAGATGGATTTAGCAGGAATATTTTGTAAGTAGGGATGAGCTTCGAGTTCGAGTCGAACTCATGTTCGACTTGAACATTGCCTGTTCGCCCGTTCACCGAACAACGAACAATTTGGGGTGTTCGCGGCAATTTCGAAAAGTCTATGGGAGAAATCTAAAGTGCTAATTATAAAGGCTTATATGCAAGTTATTGTCCTAAAAAGTGTTTGGGGACCTGGGTCCTGCCCCAGGGGACATGTATCAATGCAAAAAAAAGTTTTAAAAACTGCCGTTTTTTAGGAGCAGTGATTTTAATAATGCTTAACCACTTCAATACCATGCACTTATGCACCTTCCCGCCCAGACCAATTTTCAGCTTTCAGTACTCTCACACTTTGAATGACAATTACTTAGTCATGCTACACTGTATCCGAACAAAATTTTTATAATTTTCTTCTCACAAATAGAGCTTTCTTTTGGTGGTATTTAATCGCCACTGGGTTTTTTATTTTTTGCGATATAAGCAAAAAAACAGCATTTTTTTTAAAAAAACAACACTATTTTTTAGTTTCTATTGTAAAATTTTGCAAATAAGTAATTTTTCTTCATAAATTTGTGCCAAAATGTATACTGCTACATATCTTTGGTAAAATGAACCCAAATTAGTGTATATTATTTGGTCTTTGTGAAAGTTATAGAGTCTACAAACTATGGTGGCAATCACTGAAAATTTATCACATCTGATCATGCCTGATGTACTGAAGGGATATCTCATTTCTTGAGACACTAACAAGCGAGGAAAGTACAAATACCCCAAAATTACCCCTTTTTGGAAAGTAGACAGTCCAAGGTATTTACTAAGAGGCATGGTGAGTTTTTTGAAGTTGTATTTTTTTCCCACAATTCTTGGGAAAATTTAATTTTTTTTTTAACACAAACTGGTCATATTAACAGTTTTTTTCTCTCACACAGCATAAGCATAATTGCAACTACACCCCAAAATACATTCTGCTACTCCTCCTGAGTGTAGCGATACACACCCCAACGTATAATCTATGAAGCATTATGAGTCTTTTGAACGGTTCATTTTTTTCCAGAAGGTTTTGGAAAATGTGGAAAAAAAATGAAAATGCATTTTTTTTACACAAAGTTGTCCATTTATAAGATATTTCTAACACATAGCATATACATAGCAAAAATGACACCCCAAAATGCATTCTGCTACTCCTCCTGAGTATAGCGATACCACATGTGTGAGACTTTTACACAGCCTGGCCATATACAGAGGCCCAACATTGAAGTAGCACTTTCAGGCGTTCTACAAGCATAAATCGCACATATCCTTTCTCAACCACCTATTACAATTTTGAAGGCCCTGGAGCACCAGGACAATGAAATTTTCCACAAAATGACCCTATTTTGGAAAGCACACACCCCAACGTATAATCTATGAAGCATTATGAGTCTTTTGAACGGTTCATTTTTTTCCAGAAGGTTTTGGAAAATGTGGAGAAAAAATGAAAATGCATTTTTTTGACACAAAGTTGTCCATTTATAAGATATTTCTAACGCATAGCATATACATAGCAAAAATGACACCCCAAAATGCATTCTGCTACTCCTCCTGAGTATAGCGATACCACATGTGTGAGACTTTTACACAGCCTGGCCATATACAGAGGCCCAACATTGAAGTAGCACTTTCAGGCGTTCTACAAGCATAAATCGCACATATCCTTTCTCAACCACCTATTACAATTTTGAAGGCCCTGGAGCACCAGGACAATAGAATTTTTCACAAAATGACCCCATTTTGGAAAGCACACACCCCAACGTATAATCTATGAGGCATTATGAGTCTTTTGAACGGTTCATTTTTTTCCAGAAGGTTTTGGAAAATGTGGAGAAAAAATGAAAATGCATTTTTTTTACACAAAGTTGTCAATTTATAAGATATTTCTAACACATAATATGTACATAGCAAAAATTACACCCCAAAATGCATTCTGCTACTTCTCCTGAGAATGGCGATACCACATGTTTGAGACTTTTACACAGCCTGGCCACATACAGAGGCCCAACATCCAAGTAGCACCTCCAGGCATTCTAGCAGCATTAATTGCACATATCATTTTCTGACTACCGATCACATTTTTGAAGGCCCTTCATATTTCTAACACATAGCAGGTACATACCAAATAACAAAAGATTACCTGTGGTTTTAGAAGTGCAGTGGTCCACAGAGGAGAGCATCGGTCCAGGCAGCAGGCAGGGATGAGGTCAGCGACAGCAAAAGCAATCATCCAGGCAGCAGGCAGGAATACTGTCCATAGTTTGCACAGGCAGAGATACTGTCAGCACAGCCAGAGCACAGCCAAAGCACAGGTCCAGGTAGCAGGCAGAGGTGTCCCGGCAGAAATGCTGTCCAAAGTCAGTAGAGGCAGCAGGCAGATATATGGTCAACACAGCCAAAGTATTGGTCCAAGCAGCAGGAAGAAACATGGTCCATAATGTCATGGGTCATTACAGGCAGTAATATGGTCAGCACAGCCAAATTATTGGTCCAGGCAGCAGGAAGGACCATCAAGCTTAGGGCCAGGGGGACAGGGCTAGAGGCTTCTCCCACCCAAATCGCTTTGAAGCCTCCGGGCAACCAGACCCTGTTCTTGGAGCACAGAAAACGAAAAACTGGTTTTCTCTACTCAGAACGCTATTCTGAAGCCCCTCACATATGTGAGACCCCTGTGTACTAAAAGTAGATGGCCAAAAGATCAGTCCAAGTGGCAGGCAAAAACATGGTCGATTAACAGGCCAAGGTCGGTACACGTGGAAGTCAGAAACGTGGTTTAAATCGGCAGGCAGAGGCATCGTCGGTAAACAGGCTGAGGTTGGTGCACGTGGAGGTCAGAAACGTGGTTTAAATCGGCAAGCAAAGACATCGTCGGTAAACAGGCCAGGATCAGTTAATTAACATGGAAGGTAGTTAGTAACATGGTAGCAGGCAAATGGGGAAATGGCAGTCTGTTAATAATAAGGGGAACTAATGGATGTTTGATAATTTTTTAAGCAATTTCCGATGCACAGGCCAGGTTGGGAGGGACAATCGGGACATTAATAGCTGGTGTCTCTTCTTACTCCTCCTCTGCTGCATACACGGCATTTCTTTTGGCGTCTTCTTCCAGATTCTGTGGGGGGGATGCTAAAGGGATAGTGTCGCTCGTGAAGCCGACTCACACTATCAGAGCGAATGCTTCCTGGGGTGGGATCTTGTTGGTAAATGAGGGCATCGACGATATCTTCGATATATTGGAGGTAGTGGAGTCGGTGATTTTGAGTTGCTTTTTGGTAGCAGACAAACGAATTAAAAAGGGCCATGTGAAACAGGTGAAACGCAACTTTTTTGTGCCAATAACGGGACTTTCTGGTTGATAAGTAGGGCTGTAGCATCTGGTCGTTTTAGTCCACCCCCCCATGTACAAATTGTAGTCGTGGACACATTCGGGCTTTACAATGGAGCCGCGTCTTCTTGGGATCTCCACCATGGTGTCATTGTGGATCGTAGAGAGGATGTTGTGACAGCAGGAAGGTAAAGTCACCTGGTTGCATCCAGGGGGGTAGATATATTTCTCCCAGATTCAGGCTTTATGCCGACTTATACAACTAGGGAGGGAGTTGATGAAGCCCAGCTGAGGCTAGTGGGCTCATGGATGATTCATACCTCTAGGGAGAGTGCTGGGCGTCGTGCAGGCAGGGAGTTGATGAGACCAGCTGAAGCTTGTCAGCTCGTTTAAGGCCTCTATAAAAACTCCCAGCTTCATTAGGTGTTTGCTCATGCCTGGAACCAGACCTGTGTGGACTGTCTAGGGAGAGTGAACCCCTGTGCGGTGAGACAAAGCCTGTGTGGCTATTTGTTTGGACATTTACTAAACCAGGGACTTAGGGACTAGGACAGCACCAGGCTGATCCCAGTTGTTAGTTAGGAAACCTGCATGTTTAGTCAGAGGTCAAGCTGACCAGGGTTTATTTTGTTTATGTTTCTTTTTGCTTTGCTGTGTTTTTTTGTCACTGTAAATAGAGAAATAAACCGCACCTTTTTGATCTTGAAAACCACAACCTCCGTCTGCTGGGCCTGTTTTTGTGTGGGGAGCCCATCCAGGGGATCACACACACCCGCTGCCGAGCGAACCCCCCCACAGTTGGTGGAGAACCAGTGGCAGTTTTTTTTTAAGCCAGCATGGAGGAGATACTGAAACAGCTGGCTCTAGCAAATGCCAATCAACAGCAGACAAATGCAGGTTTGCAAAAGAGCCTTGCAGCTCAACAACAGAGCTTCGCAGCCCAGCAGCAAGCTCATCAACAGAGCCTTGCAGCCCAGCAGCAAGCTCACCAACAGAGTCTGGAAGCTCAGCAACAAGCCCAGCAGCAATCTGAGGCCCGCTTCATAGACCTGTTACAGAAGCAAGAGCAGAGACTACAACAAATGGAAGCAGTAATGCAGCAACGTCCGCAGACCAGTGAGGAAAGCCGTCCCACTAATACCGCGTCCTTTGGGGTGAGTCGTTTATTGACAAAAATGACTGGAGAGGATGATCCAGAGGTATTTTTGACCACATTTGAAAGGACTGCTGAAAGAGAAAAGTGGCCTGAGGAGCAGTGGGCTGGACTGGTGGCTCCTCTGTTAACTGGTGAATCGCAGAAGGCTTACTATGACCTAGAGCCTGACCAAGCAAAAGACTATGTGATGCTAAAAGCTGAAATATTGGCAAGGCTGGGTGTCACCCTGGCTGTCCGGGCTCAGCGTGTGCATAACTGGACTTTCCAGCTTGGAAAACCCCCCAGGTCTCAAATGTATGATCTCATTCACCTGAGCAGGAAGTGGCTACAGCCAGAGACTTTGTCCGCACCAGAGATTGTGGGACGTGTTGTAATGGATCGGTTTTTGAGAGCTCTTCCTACTGCCATCCAAAAGTGGGTAAGCCATGGAGACCCAGAGACGGCCGGTGGTCTTGTGGATCGTGTAGAGAAATACTTGGCTACAGAGAACCTGACGGCCTCTTCCAGAGACTCTCGGACTTTCCACCCTAAGACCAGACCATCCCCAGGGGCGGATAACAGGATTCCAAGGGGTGAGGGTGGAGAGAGTGAGAGGGTGGGAGCTCTACCCAAAGTTTGGCGAGAACAGCCTGGGAAGTCAGGGGCTCAAGAGGCAGCCAAATGGATTGTTTGCTACCGCTGCCGGCAAGCGGGACATATTGCAGCAAATTGCCCGGTTGTGGAGGAACCCATGCAATGTGACTTTCTGACGGACAGACGTCAGTCGCTGTGTGCGACAGTCGCATGCACTGCCATTCGGGGAACTGAGAAACATTTATGCAAAATGTGTATTAATGGTAGAAATGTTGTGGTATTACTGGATTCAGGTAGCCTTGTGACCCTGATAAAGGCTGAATTAGTTAAAACAGAGGTCTCTGGGAATAGCAAGGTAGCTGTTATTTGTGTGCATGGGGACACCCGAGAGTATCCAGTGACTACAGTGTGTTTCAAGACCCCCAAAGGTACCCTCTCTCATCCAGTGGGGTTAGTATCTCAATTACCGCATGATGCCATTGTGGGAAGGGATTTTCCGAAGTTCTGGGAACTGTGGGATGATCCTGAGCCCCCCACTGGTGCCCCTATGTACCAGGAAGGTGATAGCCAGAACTCCTCTGAGAGTGGTGAGGACTCTCCAGAATTTCCCTTGTCAGTATTGGCAGGCGAGACTCAAGAAACTGGAGAGGAGCCCACCTCCTCAGACGAAAACCTACCGTCTGTGGAGTTTTCTGATCTTGAGGTTCACAGGGAAAATTTTGCCACAGAACAGTTAAAAGACCCCGCCCTAATAAAGGCACGGGAAAACGTAGTGGAAATAGATGGCGAGTTAGTGAACCCAGATAATACCTGCACTTACCCATACTTCAGCGTAGAGAAGGACCTACTGTATCGGGTGGCAAAAAGGGCAGAAGAAACCGTTGAGCAGCTTGTGGTGCCCAAACCTTACAGGAAGTTGGTGTTGGAGTTGGCCCATGGGCACATTCTTGGAGGTCATCTGGGGACAGAGAAAACCCGAGAGAGGGTATTACAGAGATTCTATTGGCCTGGGGTGATGAAGGACATAGAAAATTATTGTTCCTCCTGCCCTGTGTGTCAGAGGTCGGCCCCGATGCCACATTTCCGTAGCCCGCTGGTCCCTCTACCCATCATTGAGGTCCCGTTTGAGAGGGTCGCAATGGATTTGGTAGGTCCTATAATCAAGTCCGCTAGGGGGCACCAGTACATATTAGTTATAATGGACTATGCCACCCGTTATCCAGAAGCGATCCCTCTCCGAAATACCTCGGCCAAAACCATAGCCAAAGAGCTATCTCTTGTTTTTAGCCGGGTGGGTATTTGTAAAGAACTGCTTACGGACCAAGGTACACCCTTTATGTCCCGGGTTATGAAAGAGCTGTGTAAATTGTTCAAAGTGACGCAATTGCGTACGTCTGTGTATCACCCCCAAACCGATGGGCTGGTTGAAAGATTCAACAAAACCCTAAAACAAATGTTGAAGAAAGTGGTGGATAGAGATGGAAAGGATTGGGACTGTCTACTTCCTTATTTGATGTTTGCTATTAGGGAGGTGCCCCAATCCTCTACGGGATTCTCCCCCTTTGAGTTACTGTATGGGAGACACCCAAGAGGACTGTTGGATATTGCCGAGGAAACTTGGGAAAGTGAGAGTTCTCCCCACAGGAGTGTGATTGAGCATGTCGCCCTGATGCAAGATCGAATTGCACAGGTAATGCCCATCGTGAAGGAACATTTGGCCCAAGCGCAGTTGGCACAGCAGAGAGTGTACAACCGTGGAGCCAAGACCCGTACCTTTTCCCCGGGGGATAGGATATTGGTACTTGTCCCTACGGTTGAAAGTAAATTCCTTGCCAAATGGCAAGGCCCCTACGAGATAATGGAAAAAGTGAGCGAAGTGAATTACAAGGTCAGACAACCAGGAAGGCGAAAGCCCGAACAGATCTATCACGTTAATCTGTTGAAAGCCTGGAGGGATAGAGAGTCCCTGGTCGCAGAAACTTGGTCACCAGCTCAAACTGGTTGCGTGATTCCGGAGGTTGGAATAGCAGCCACCTTGTCACAACCCCAACAACAGGAGGTGAAGGAGTTTGTGCTTCGCAACAAGGAGGTGTTCTCTGAGCTGCCGGGACAAACATCTGGGGTAGAGCATGATATTATTACCCCGCCCGGTGAAAGGGTGAAGTTAAAACCCTATCGGATCCCAGAGGCCCGACGGGAGGCAATACGGGAGGAAGTACAGAAAATGCTGAACTTAGGGGTGATAGAGGAGTCCCAAAGTGATTGGTCTAGTCCCATTGTGTTGGTGCCTAAACCGGATGGGAGCTGGTGATTTTGTAACGATTTTCGTCAGTTGAACAAAGTTACAAAATTTGACACCTACCCCATGCCACGTATAGATGAGTTGATCGACCGGCTGGGAACAGCCCGATACATGACGACTCTTGACCTCACAAAAGGGTATTGGCAAATTCCCCTGGCCAAGTCGGCCAAAGAGAAAACCGCATTTGTAACCCCAGACGGGGCGTTCCAATATAAGAGAATGCCGTTCGGGTTACAGAATGCGCCGGCCACATTCCAGCGGAAAATGGACCAGATACTGAGGCCCCATCGGAAGTATGCTGCGGCTTACCTGGATGACGTAATTGTCCATAGCACAGATTGGGCCTCACATCTGCCAAAAGTGCAAGCAGTCCTAGACTCTATCCGGGAAGCGGGGTTTACGGCTAACCCCAAGAAGTGTACCATTGGGCAGGAGGAGGCCAAATATCTTGGGTACACCATTGGCAGGGGAGTAATAAAACCCCAACTCAACAAAGTCGAGGCCATCCAGAGTTGGCCACGTCCCAACAGTAAGAAGCAGGTACGGGCCTTTCTGGGAATCGCGGGTTATTATCGGCGCTTCATTCCCCACTTTGCTTCTAAGGCTGTGCCCCTAACCAACCTGACGAAAGGGAAAGGGTCGGTCATGATTAAATGGACCCCCGAGGCTGAGGCAGCATTCCAATTCTTGAAACAAGCCTTATGTAGCCAGCCAGTGTTGTACTCACCCGACTTCTCTAAAGACTTTGTCGTACAAAGTGATGCGTCAGATGTGGGGTTAGGAGCAGTATTGTCCCAGGTCTGGAACGGGGAAGAGCACCCAGTCATTTACCTCAGCAGGAAGTTGAAGTCCCATGAGGTAAATTACGCCACGGTTGAAAAGGAGTGTTTAGCGGTGAAGTGGGCTCTAGATTCCCTTCGGTACTATCTGCTAGGTAGGCACTTTGACATGGTTACGGATCACGCTCCGTTAAAGTGGATGGCTCAAAACAAGGAGACAAATAGAAGAGTGAATAGGTGGTTCCTGGCCCTACAGGAATTCAACTTCACAGTAAAGCATCGCCCTGGCGTTCAAATGGGGAATGTGGATGCTTTGTCTCGAGTACATGAATGCCTGATTGCTGGTGTTCCAACCCCAAGGTTAAAACAAGAGGGGGGGTATGTGACAGCAGGAAGGTAAAGTCACCTGGTTGCATCCAGGGGGGTAGATATATTTCTCCCAGATTCAGGCTTTATGCCGACTTATACAACTAGGGAGGGAGTTGATGAAGCCCAGCTGAGGCTAGTGGGCTCATGGATGATTCATACCTCTAGGGAGAGTGCTGGGCGTCGTGCAGGCAGGGAGTTGATGAGACCAGCTGAAGCTTGTCAGCTCGTTTAAGGCCTCTATAAAAACTCCCAGCTTCATTAGGTGTTTGCTCATGCCTGGAACCAGACCTGTGTGGACTGTCTAGGGAGAGTGAACCCCTGTGCGGTGAGACAAAGCCTGTGTGGCTATTTGTTTGGACATTTACTAAACCAGGGACTTAGGGACTAGGACAGCACCAGGCTGATCCCAGTTGTTAGTTAGGAAACCTGCATGTTTAGTCAGAGGTCAAGCTGACCAGGGTTTATTTTGTTTATGTTTCTTTTTGCTTTGCTGTGTTTTTTTGTCACTGTAAATAGAGAAATAAACCGCACCTTTTTGATCTTGAAAACCACAACCTCCGTCTGCTGGGCCTGTTTTTGTGTGGGGAGCCCATCCAGGGGATCACACACACCCGCTGCCGAGCGAACCCCCCCACAATGTGGACATCTTTCTTGTCCCTCCACTTCATGGCCAACACCTCCTCGTTCCTCATGGATGCCGATTCTCCAGGTCGCAATTTTTTTGTCAATAAATTTTGTGGGAATCCCTTCCGTTTTTTTTTTAAGGTACCGCAGGCCGGGGTTTGTTTACTGTAAAGGTGGCAAAAAAGGGGCAGGCTGGTATAATAATTATCAACATATAAATGGTAACCTTTTCCGAACAGGGGGTATGCCAACTCCCAGACAATTTTCCCACTGGTTCCAATATATGTGGGGCAATCACGGGGCTGGAGCTGGGAGTCTTTGCCTTCGTAGATCCTGAATTTGCAGACGTATCCAGTGGCTCGATCACATAATTTATTTAATTTTAACCCATACCTGGCTCTCTTGCTTGGTATGTACTGCTTGAACTGCAGTCGGCCGGTGAAATGTACGAGGGACTCGTCCACACAAATTTTTTGGTCTGGGATGAAAACTTCTTTAAATCGCTGGGAAAAGGCATTGATTAGGGGGCATATCTTGTACAATTTGTCGTAGTTGGGATGATCTCGGGGAGGGCACTGTGAATTGTCATTGAAGTGGAGAAAGCGCATAATCATGTCGTATCTTTTCCTGGGCATGACAGCGGGATATATGGGCATGTGTTGGATGGGGCGTTTGGACCAATATGAATGGACTTCGTTCTTTTTTGTAAGCCCCATATTGAACATAAGGCCCAAAAATAATTTAAATTCCTCCAATGTTAGACGCCGCCACTGGAACATGCGGGCGTAGGAAGAATCGGGGTTGGCAGCAATAAATTGGGATGCATACAGATTCGTTTGATCCACTATATTCCGCAGCAAATCTTGTGGGAAAAATAAACAAAAATAATCAAATTTAGAAAAATTTGTAGTGTCGGGCTGCACACCTGGCTGTGCGGTGAAAGGGGGGATGATAGCGGATCCTGAGTTGGCAGGCAACCATAAGGGGTTTGCCAGGGCATCGGGAAGGTAGGATTGGGGCTGGATTCTTCGGGTTGGGCGTGCATTTCCATTGCTTGTACTGGGCTCCTCTTCCTGGGGTATGGCGCTGCTGGTGGTGGGCAGTTCTCCTGATCTTGGTGCTGATCTTGGTGCTGATCGCATTCTTTTGGGAGGGACGGTTTCCTCCGGGGACTCGGACTCTGAGCCACTATCCTCCACTGGCTTGTATTCCGAACCAGAATCGGATAATGGGAGCTCCCCGCTGCTCTCATCATCCGACATGGCAAGAATGGCATATGCCTCCTCAGGTGTGTAAACCCTTTGGGACATTATGGCAGTGCTTATTGGTGGGCCTGTGTAATGGTACTGCTGGTGGTAGTGGTGGCGGTCTGTGTGGTAGTACCGATGGAGGTATTAGTGGTGGGCCTGTGTGGTGGTACCGATGGCGGTATGGGTGGTGGTGGTACCAATGGCGGTACAGGTGGTGGTGGTACCGATGGCGGTACGGGTGGTGGTGGTGGCTGCGGTACCGATGGCGGTACAGGTGGCGGTACGGGTGGTGGTGGTAGCGATGGCGGTATGGGTGGTGGTGGTACCGATGGCGGTACAGGTGGTGGTGGTACCGATGGCGGTACAGGTGGTGGTGGTACCGATGGCGGTACGGGTGGTGATGGTACCGATGGCAGTACAGGTGGTGGTACAGGTGGTGGTGGCACTACCGACGGTGGTACGGGTGGTGGTACTGGTGGTGGTACCGATGGCGGCACTAGTGGTGATACTAGTAGCGGGCCTGTGTGGCAGTATAGATGCTGGGCCTGGTGGCGGTACTGGTGGCGGTACTGGTACCGATGGCAGTACTGGTAGCCTGTGTGGCGGTACCAATGGCGGTACCGATTGGGGTGGGCCTGTGACAGATGATTGACAGATGGGCTGATTGATTGACAGGTGGGCTGATTGATTGACAGGTGGGCTGATTGATTGACAGGTGGGCTGATTGACTGACAGATGGGCTGATTGACTGACAGATGGGCTGATTGATTGACAGATGGGCTGATTGATTGACAGATGGGCTGATTGACAGATGGGCTGATTGACAGATGGGCTGATTGACAGATGGGCTGATTGATGTGCTGGGCTGTGTGACAGGTCCTCTTTATGGGGGGGGGACGTGTTGTGCACTGTAAACTTATGTAGACAAACTACACTGAGCTAACTTACTGATCTCTTCTCTCTCCTCACAGATCGGTGTGTGAGGAGAGAGCAGGGATCAGGTAGTAACTCCTGTGGAGTTTGTTTACATTTGTGACCGGCTGTGATTGGACACAGCCGGTCACGTGGTAAACAGCCAATTCATTGGCTGTTTACTCTGATCGGGGACGCGCTGTGTCCAAGGGACACTCGCCTTCCCCGATCCCCGCTCTGCAAGCCTGTGGCGGCGCGCACGGAGCGCGCCGCCGAGTCTGTTTTGACAGGTGATCGGCTGTGACTTTGACACAGCCGATCACATGGTAAACAGCCAATGAAATTGGCTGTTTACCGTGATCGGGGAAGCGCTGTGTCCGAGGGACACATGCCGTCCCCGATCACCGCGCTGCGCGCCCCCTCGGGCACGCGCAAGGCATTATCCTGCAGGACGTCATATGACGTCCAGTATGGATAATGCAACCACTTCCCGGACGTCAATTTACTATTGACTGGGCGGGAAGTGGTTAAAGTGAAACAATAAAAGTGAAATATTCCTTTAAATTTCGTACCTGGGGGGTGTGTATGATATGCATGTAAAGTGGCGCATGTTTCCCGTGCTTAGAACTGTCCCTGCACAAAGTGTCATTTTTGAAGGAAAAAAAGTCATTTAAAACTCTCTCGTGGCTATTAATGAATTGTCGGCTTTTATCAATACATAAATACATCCCCCTAAATATATATACCAGGCCCTTGAGATCTGGCATGGATTTTAAGGGGAACTCCACCCCAAATAAAAAAAAAAATGGCGTGGAGTCCCCCCAAAAATCCATACCAGACCCTTAACCGAGCACGCAACCTGGCCGGCCGCAGGGGAAGAGGGGGGGACGAGAGAGCGGCCCCCCCTCCCTCCTGAACCGTACCAGGCCACATGCCCTCAACATGGGGAGGATGTCCCCATGTTGATGGGGACAAGGGCCTCATCCCCACAACCCTTGCCCAGTGGTTGTGGGGGTCTGCGGGCGGGGGGCTTATCGGAATCTGGAAGACCCCTTTAACAAAGGGGACCCCCAGATCCCGCCCCCCCCATGTGAATTGGTAAGGGGTACATTGTACCCCTACCATTTCATGAAGAAAGTGTCAAAAAATTTTAATAAAAACACACACACCTTGGAAAAGTCCTTTATTAAAAAATAAAAAAATAATAATAAAAAAACATTCCAGCGATGAAATCCAGTGTCCCGCGGCGATCCCGATGTCCAGCGCTGTCCGTCATTGGTTGTGCCTGTGCGGACCTGATGGGGAACTCCGCTTTGTTTTAAATATATAGACCCGCCCCTTCTAATGTTCCCCATCAGGTCCGCTCAGCGGACCAGATGCGGAACATGAGAAGGGGCGGGTCTATACATGTATTACACAGCGAATGAAGTTCCCCATCTGGTCCGCCCCCTCGGTATGTCCGACCCCGCCTACGTCATTGGCCTGAGCGGGGAACTTCCTTCACTGTGTAATTTAAATTTACACAGTGAAGGAAATTTCCCGCTCAGGCCAATGAGGTAGGCGGGGTCCGACATACCGAGGGGGCGGACCTGATGGGGAACTTCTCTCACATTTGTAATACATGTACAGACCCGCCCCTTCTCATGTTCAGCATCTGGTCCGCTGAGCGGACCTGATGGGGAACTTTAGAAGGGGCGAGTCTATACATTTAAAACACAGCGAGGAAGTTCCCCATCAGGTCCGCACAGGCACAACCAATTACGGACAGTGCTGGACATCGGGATCGCCGCGGGACACTGGATTTCATCGCTGGAATGTTTTTTTTTTTATTCTTTTTATTTTTTTTAATAAAGGACTTTTTCAAGGTGTTTGTGTGTTTTTATTTACATTTTTTGACACTTTCTTCGTGAAATGGTAAGGATACAATGTACCCCTTACCAATTCACATAGGGGGGGGCGGGATCTGGGGGTCCCCTTTGTTAAAGGGGTCTTCCAGATTCCGATAAGCCCCCCGCCCGCAAACCCCCACAACCACCGGGCAAGGGTTGTGGGGATGAGGCCCTTGTCCCCATCAACATGGGGACATCCTCCCCATGTTGAGGGCATGTGGCCTGGTACGGTTCAGGAGGGAGGGGGGGGCGCTCTCTTGTCCCCCCTCTTCCCCTGCGGCCGGCCAGGTTGCGTGCTCGGATAAGGGTCTGGTATGGATTTTTGGGGGGACTCCACGCCATTTTTTTTTACATTTAGGGTGGAGTTCCCCTTTAAAATCCATGCCAGATCTCAAGGGCCTGGTATGGATATTTAGGGGGAACCCCACGCCATTTTTTTTTTAATTTGCGGCGGGGTTCCCCTTAATATCCATTCCAGACCTAAAGGGCCTGGTAATTGAATTTGGGGGAACCCCCATGCTTTTTTTTTTTCTTTTATCAATGACTTTTCTATGTATTGATAAAAGCCGATAATTCATTAATAGCCGCGAGTGAGTTTTAAATGACTTTTTTTCCTTCAAAAATGACACTTAGTGCAGGGACAATTCTAAGCACGGGAAACATGCGCAACTTTACAGGCATATCATACACACCCCCCAGGTACGAAATTTAAAGGAATATTTCACTTTTATTTTTTCATTTTAAGCATTATTAAAATCACAGCTCCTGTAAAAACGTCTATTTTTTAAACCTTTTTTTGCATTGATACATGTCCCCTGGGGCAGGACCCGGGTCCCCAAACACTTTTTAGGACAATAAATTGCATATTAGCCTTTAAAATTAGCACTTTAGATTTCGAACGTTCGAGTCCATTGTATTTAATAGGGTTCTAAAGTTCACACGAACATTCTGTCTGTTTGCAGGTTCTGGTGCGAACCGAACACGGGGGTGTTCGGCTCATCCCTGTTTGTAAGTTATGTTAGTTATGTTTGTGTCCACTAATAATGATTTTTGTGTATTTTTTGTGAAAATATTGTTTTGATATTTTCAGGGTGGGGAGGGGCCCTGTCAGGTAGGCTGTATGGGGCCCGTGATTTCTAACCGCAGCCCTGTACCCTAGCCACAAATAGAGAGAGAGAGGCCTGGCCCCACACAAAGCACCATCACAAACTTTAATTCATGCCCCCACAACCCCGGCAGAGGGGGAGGGGTGGCTACCAGGAAACCCTCCACAGTCAAATACTGTCAGTTTTGTTATAGAAGGTTGTATATATCAAACAGATGTACCATTTCACAGGCAGGTTGAGGACATCCCAGGCATATTATTTAAAGAATTTTGGCAATTTGGTATTTTTAATATTTTTCCTGCCCATGCCATTTTTCAGCTTTCAGCGCTGTCGCACTTTGAATGACAATTGGGCGATCATGCTACACTGTACCCAAATAAAACTTTTATCATTTTCTTCAAACAAATAGAGTTTTCTTTTGGTGGTATGTAATTTACGAAAAAAAAAGACCAACAAAAAAATGTTAAAAAAATTTTTTTACTTACTTTCTCTCAGTAAATTTTGTAAATAAGTACTTTTTCTCCTTCACTGATGTGCGCTGATGAGTCAGCACTGACGGGCACTGATAGGCTGAACTGGTGGGCATTGATGAGGTGGCACTTATGGGCACTGATGAGGCAGCACTTATGGGCACTGATTAGGTGGCACTGATGAGGAGGCACTAATATGCCGCACTTATGGGCACTAATAGGTGGCACTAATATGTGGCACTGATGAGCACTCATAGGTGACAATGATAGGCGGCACTGATGGGCACTAATAGGTGGCACTAATGGGCACTGATATGTGGCACTTATTGGAACTCATATGCGGCACTGGTGGGCACTGATAGCTGGCACAGATAATCGGAACTGATGGGCACTGATGGGCATTGATGGCTGGCACTGATTGGCATTGATGGACAGCAGTGATGGGCATTGATGGACAGCACTGATAGGTGGCACTAACAGCCAGAACTGACTGGCATCACTAATGGGTACTGATTGATGGCACTTGTGGGCACTGATTGCTGGCACTGGTGGGCACTGATTGCTGGCACTAATAGGTGACACTGGTGGCGCTATAATGTAATCAGGGCACTGATGATCAGTGCCCTGATTACAATTTTATGTTGTTTACCAATGCACAGACCAGGATTATCAGGACAGAGTGGACAAAAATAATGGGTGTCACGCTTAAATCCACGCTTGCTACAGACACAACATCTTTTTTGGGGGGCTCGTTGGGTAGGGGTACTCTCGAGGACATACGGAAAATGCCTCTCATGCAGCCGGCTTACTGCATTTGGTTGGGGATGGTGAGGTGCAGAACTGCCTGGATACAGGAGGTCTGTGACTATCTCATCCTGGAATTTGAGGAAGGATAAATCCCACCTGAAGCTCTGTATAGCACATGAGCGTTCAGCAAAGCCAATTGAAATAAGTATAGAGACACTTTTTTGTACCAGCGCCTCGCCTTACAGGCAATGTGATACGGCGCCAACAACTGGTCGTTGAGGTCCACCCCTCCCATATTTTGGTTATATTCGTGGACGCAGAGGGGTTTCTCCACAACACCAGTCGCTGTACGAATTTGGACTGTCGTGTCTTCGTGAAGGGAGGTAAGAAGGAAAACATTCTTATTGTCCCTCCACTTCATAGCGAGCAAGTTATTACACTTCAAGCAGGCTCTCTCCCCCAGCCTAAGACGGGAATCTACAAGCCCCTGGGGAAAGCCCCGGCGATTAGGTCGCACGGTGCCACATGCTCCAATCTGATGATCAAACAAGTGACTAAACAGTGGCACGCTCGTGTAATAATTGTCCACATACAAGCGGTACGCCTTTCCGAATAAGGGTGACACCACGTTCCACACTATCTTGCCAGTGCTCCCTATGTAATCTGGGCAGTTCTCCGGCTCTACGTGACTATCTTTTCCCTCATAAACCATAAAGCTCCATACATAGCCTGTTGCCCTGTCACAGAACTTATAGAGCTTGACCCCATATCTGGCACGCTTGCTGGGAAGGTACTGTTTGAAAGACAAGCGGCCAGAAAATTTAATCAGGGACTTATCAACGCAGACAACTTGATCTGGAGTAAACAAGGCTGCTAAACATTGGTTGAAGTGGTTTATGAGGGGCCGAATTTTGTAGAGCCGATCAAATTCAGGGTCTCCACGTGGAGGACAAAGTTAATAGTCATTGAAGTGCATGAACCGCAAGATCTGCTCGTATCGTTTCCTGGACATGGAGGCAGAGAACACGGCATATGGTCAATTGGGCGCATGGACCAATAGGCGCGCAATGACGAGAATTTATGTGTGCCCATGTTGAGGGAAAGGCCCAGAAAGGTTTTAAATTCGGAAACCGTAATTGGTTTCCAATCTCTGGCAATGGAAGGCAACTGGGGACTAGCGGCGATGAATTGACCAGCATATAAATTACTCTGGTCCACAATAGATCTATAGAGATCTTCCGTGAAAAACAGCGAATAAAAATCAAGTGGCGTAAAATCAGCTGTTTCCACCTGAATACCGGGTTGGCCAGTGAATGGGGGAAGTACGGGTTCTGCAGAAGTGTTGGGCACCCAATTAGGATAGGCAAATTCTGCAGGAAGTGCACTATGGGCACGATGGGCCTGCCTTTGTCTTCTTCTTGGTGGCAGCGGGACACTACTTGTGCTTGCCACCTCGCCAGCTTGAACTGCACTTATGGGACTCACCACGTCACCAAGTGATACTGCAGTGCTGGATGTACGTCCAGGGTGTACTAGGCCGCTGGTGCTTGCCAGTAGGGATGAGCTTCGAGTTTGAGTCGAACTCATGTTCAACTCGAACATTGCCTGTTCGCCCGTTCGCCGAACAACGAACAATTTGGGGTGTTCGCGGCAAATTCAAAAAGTCTATGGGAGAAATCTAAAGTGCTAATTATAAAGGCTTATATGCAAGTTATTGTCATAAAAAGTGTTTGGGGACCCGGGTCCTGCCCCAGGGGACATGTATCAATGCAAAAAAAAAGTTTTAAAAACGGATGTTTATTTAGGAGCAGGGATTTTAATAATGCTTAAAATGAAAAAATAAAAGTGAAATTTTCCTTTAAATTTCGTACCTGGGGGTGTGTATAATATGCAAGTAAAGTGGCGCATGTTTCCTGTGCTTAGAACTGTCTCTGCACAAAATGTCATTTTTGAAGGAAAAAAAGTCATTTAAAACTCACTCACGACTATTAATGAATTGTCGGCTTTTATCAATACATAGAAAAGTCATTGATAAAAAAAAAAAAAAAAAGTGTGGTGGTTCCCCCAAATTTAATTACCAGGCCCTTCAGGTCTGGAATGGATATTAAGGGGAACCCCGCCGCACATTAAAAAAAAAATGGCGTGCGGTTCCCCCTAAATATCCATACCAGGCCCTTCAGATCTGTCATGGATTTTAAGGGGAACTCCACCCCAAATTAAAAAAAAATGGCATGGAGTACCCCCAAAAATCCATACCAGACCCTTATCCGAGCACGCAACCTGGCCGGCCGCAGGGGAAGAGGGGGGGACGAGAGAGCGCCCCCCCCCCTCCCTCCTGAACCGTACCAGGCCACATGCCCTCAACATGGGGAGAATGTCCCCATGTTGATGGGGACAAGGGCCTCATCCCCACAACCCTTGCCCGGTGGTTGTGGGGGTCTGCGGGCAGGGGGCTTATCGGAATCTGGAAGACCCCTTAACAAAGGGGACCCCCAGATCCCGGCCCCCCCCGCTATGTGAATTGGTAAGGGGTACATTGTACCCCTACCATTACACGAAGAAAGTGTCAAAAAATGTAAATAAAAACACACAAACACCTTGGAAAAGTCCTTTATTAAAAAATAAATAAAAAAAAACAAAAAAAAAAACATTCCAGCGATGAAATCCAGTGTCCCGCGGCAATCCCGATGTCCAGCGCTGTCCGTCATTGGTTGTGCCTGAGCGGACCTGATGGGGAACTTCCTCTGCAGTGTTTTAAATGTATAGACCCGCCCCTTCTAAAGTTCCCCATCAGGTCCGCTCAGCGGACCAGATGCGGAACTCGAAAAGGGGCGGGTCTATTCATGTATTACACAGTGAAGGAAGTTCCCCATCAGGTCCGCTCTACGAGGGGGCGGACCTGATGGGAACTTCCTTCACTGTGTAATACGTGAATAGACCCGCCCCTTCTAAAGTTCCCCATCAGGTCCGCTAAGCGGAACTTTTCTATGTATTGATAAAATCCGACAGTTCATTAATACCTGCGAGTGAGTTTTAAATGACTTTTTTTCCTTCAAAAATGACACTTTGTGCAGAGGCAGTTCTAAGCACGAGAAACATGCGCGACTTTACATGCATATCATACACACCCCCCAGGTACGAAATTTAAAGGAAAATTTCACTTTTATTATTAAAATCACCGCTCCCGTAAAAACGTCTATTTTTTAAACTTTTTTTTGCATTGATACATGTCCCCTGGGGCAGGACCCGTGTCCCCAAACACTTTTTAGGACAATAAATTGCATATTAGCCTTTATAATTAGCACTTTAGATTTCGAACGATCGAGTCCATTGTATTTAATAGGGTTCTAAAGTTCACGCGAACATTCTGTCTGTTCGCAGTTTCTGGTGCGAACCGAACAGGGGGGTATTCGGCTCATCCCTGCTTGCCAGTTCACCAGAAGGAATAGCGGCGCTAGTACTACTCTGCTCCATAATACGAGAGCCCTGCGGTTCTTGCTCCTCAACAAGGATCGGGTACGCCTGACCTTAGCAGGGACCTCATCTTCGTCGTCAGAGCTATCTGACATGGAGCCACTGTCTTCTACAGGGTTGTATTCTGAGCCAGAATCTGACAGATGCGTGACCTCTTCTTCACTATCTGTCATGCTCAGAATCTCGTAGGCCTCTTTACTAGTGTACCTTCGATTTTCCATTTTGGGCTCTAAATTTTGTGGTACACTAAAAAGATTCACAGGTAAAAAAGCACCTGACTGTCAGCAAATGTATCAAATGCTACCAAAAAAACTGTTAGCCATCGCAGGGATCAGACCTGTCTCTGCGAATGCTGCAGTTATGTGTGTTGTGTTTTGTAAGTGACAGTGATCGATGGATACTGCACTTGGGTGGGCTGGGCTGGGCTGGGTTGGACGGAGGGGCTAAATGCAGGTGCTAGCAGGTATCTGGGCTGATCCCGCTAACACTGCGTTTTTGGGAACCCTAAACCGCTGGGGACGCTAGTATAGATCTGATAAGATACTATACCACTAAGGGAGGTGTATGCTTTGCGCGTGGGTGTTAGCGTTACTGGCACTAACCTGACACTGCCTGGGGCGACGCAGACCCTAACTGACGCTGTAACGAGCCTCTTGCTCGCTCGGTTCCACTCTCCCGACACTCCTCTGCTACTATTGGATCATATTGCAGATCGCAACGTCTGATGGTTCGGTCATCCGATGCTCCAGGATTCAAACTACAGCTATGTGACATTCTAATCCATTTGTGATAGTTCAGAACAAACACCAGGCAGGCTGTATGTAAGTTCAAACAGGAATCTCATTTTATTGGATGCACACACACACACACTTTTATACAGCAGTTTGAACACCCTGCCCCCAACAACCACTTTCCTATTGGTCAATTGTAAAGTACATTGTAGTTCTCAATTAGGTTCTCTTGGCCATGCAAATGAGGACTTGAAACAGGGTCAGCAGGGATTGGTCCGATAGCTTGAATAGGAGAACTGAGATGTGTATTGACACAGAATGTGTATTGACACAGAAGCCCCAGGGGGTAATTAAAGTACATAAACAGTCAAACACAGAACAATGCATTGCTTCCAGACCATGGAGCCGTCTGGAGGGGGGGTTAGCCTTAAGACCGGGCAGAAGACCCCCCACTGTGTAATAGATTCAAAGGAGAAATACTTCAGTATTCCAAGGTTCATGACAATACTCCCTCCTGGGAAATAGTCCAACAGCCACAGTGGGACCCCGAACGGGTCAACTCGAGGATGTTGGAAAAGTAGTCTTAAGGTTCCAGGTCTGTCTGCCGGGATAACCCATCCGCATTCCTGTCTTGAGGCCCTGGCCCATAATCGGCGGGCAAGAGGCTAGCATTCAGTCCTCTCCAAAAGCCTCTGTCCCGGCTAGATCTGTCACACATCTCCCCTTTTGGCAGGAGACTAACACAGGAGGAGACTCCAGACGGGTTGACTCCGAAGTTAGTCCATAGTTCTATTCCCCCAATGCCGGTATCCACACAGTACCCCAAACAAATTGCTCCAAACAGAGCATTACTCACCCAGCCAACCTCTGCCTCTCTCAGAGAACATACCCGCCGCTGAGGAGAGGCCTGGGCTGGCCCTTCTCCCTGGAGTTCTTTCAGCCGCTGGAGAGAAGACAGGGTGACTGGGCTCAGTCCGTCATGCTGTTGGGGATCTGGGCCAACTGCCCAGCATCCCTGGGGTATACAAGTGAAGACTGAATTCCCATCCACTTGTGGTAGGTGAAAATCCCCCAGTGCTTGCAAAGCAAGGTTGACATCCTCCTGTCTCAGTGTCACACCATTTTCTGGGGTTGTGTCAGTGAGGACCGAAGTCCCATCCAGTACCACAGGAACTCCCTCTTCTGTTAGTTGAGAGCAGAGGCCCACGGCACTCTGCTCTGTTGCCAGCTCTTGTGCTGGGTTGCTGTGAGTGGAGACCGCAGTCCCATCCACCGATCTCCGCTCAAGTTGCAGTTGTGTGCAAAGGCCAATAGCATTCTGCCCTGCTGCCAGTGATTCAGCTGTGGGTAAAAGCTTTACCACCTCAGCTTGTTGATGGAGAGAGGGGCCAACTGCCCCGGCTCCCTGAAACTCCACAGTTGTTTCCGGTGCTGGGCAGAGGTTGCTAGCACTCTGCCCTGTTGCCAGCACTTCTGCTGGGGACTCCACACCATCTACCATCTGCTCTGGCTAACTGTTGGGAAGGGAAAAGGGCTGCTTCTCCCCCCTGCATCTCTGAAATCCACTGGGAAAGAGGAACCATCACCTTCTCACCTCGGGCCTCCAAAACTGCCACGGGTGTAGAGCAGGGGTCTGCAGTACTCTGTCCTGCTGCCAGTACTTGAGCAGGCGATGCATAATCCATAACATCCTCCGAACAGTCCCTTAAGTCCATACCTTCTGTAATCTGTGGCTGGGGAGATGAGCCAACTGCCCTAGCTCCCTGGAACTCCATATCATCCACTTCGGCTTTAGGGATGGCAATCTTCAGATTTTCCACTGCCGATTCTTCAGCCAGGCTAGCTCCCTGGAACTCCATATCATCCACTTCGGCTTTAGGGGTGGCAATCTTCAGATTTTCCACTGCCGATTCTTCAGCCAGGCTAGCTCCCTGGAACTCCATATCATCCACTTTGGCTTTAGGGATAGAAATCTCCAGATTTTCCACTGCCGATTCTCTGGCATGCTGCGGGACAGGTACATTCCTCCATCCAAGATCATCCCAAGCAGAAACAGGATCATCAAAGTCAGTGAGCACTTCTGCTTTGGGGATGGCAATCTCCAGATTTTCCACTGCCGATTCTTCAGCCAGGATTTCATAGTTGTCCACTGGTCTTTCCTGATAGTCCCAGGCAAAGGTAGCCCCACCCTGCTGCTGAGCAGATTCTAGCAGCTGTCTGTAGGCGATCTCCGATTGCCGTATTTCCGCCATTCTCCGCTCATGTTGTCGCTCTAGTTCTCTCTTTTGTCGCTGTCGTTCTCTCTCTTGTCGCTCTAGTTCTCTCTTTTGTCGCACATCCTGCAGCTGGATGCCTCTAATGGCTTCCTGTATGGTGTTCTCTGATGGGTTAGCACCATATAATGCCAAGCGCTGTCGAACTCGTTGCTGAAACAAATCTTCAACTGACCGGGGTCCTGCATCACCCTCCTTCTGGTCCATCTCGGCTCTCAAGTAGGTTTTTCAGCGTGACTTTCCTGCAGGCTGCATAGCTGGTCATTCACTGTGGTGGTTTGGAGTGTCCCAGTAACTGGAGAGCAAATCCCACCGCTGCCAACCAATGTAACGAGCCCCTTGCTCGCTCGGTTCCACTCTCCCGACACTCCTCTGCTACTATTGGATCATATTGCAGATCGCAACGTCTGATGGTTCAGTCATCCGATGCTCCAGGATTCAAACTACAGCTATGTGACATTCTAATCCATTTGTGATAGTACAGAACAAACACCAGGCAGGCTGTATGTAAGTTCAAACAGGAATCTCATTTTATTGGATGCACACACACACTTTTATACAGCAGTTTGAACACCCCGCCCCCAACAACCACTTTCCTATTGGTCAATTGTAAAATACATTGTAGTTCTCAATTAGGTTCTCTTGGCCATGCAAATGAGGACTTGAAACAGGGTCAGCAGGGATTGGTCCGATAGCTTGAATAGAACTGAGATGTGTATTGACACAGAAGCCCCAGGGGGTAATTAAAGTACATAAACAAACAGTCAAACACAGAACAATGCATTGCTTCCAGACCATGGAGCCGTCTGGAGGGGGGGTTAGCCTTAAGACAGGGCAGAAGACCCCCCCACTGTGTAATAGATTCAAAGGAGAAATACTTCAGTATTCCAAGGTTCATGACAATACTCCCTCCTGGGAAATAGTCCAACAGCCACAGTGGGACCCCGAACGGGTCAACTCGAGGATGTTGGAAAAGTAGTCTTAAGGTTCCAGGTCTGTCTGCCGGGATAACCCATCCGCATTCCTGTCTTGAGGCCCTGGCCCATAATCGGCGGGCAAGAGGCTAGCATTCAGTCCTCTCCAAAAGCCTCTGTCCTGGCTAGATCTGTCACAGACGCTAAAACCTAATTGATATCACCCGCCGGGTGATCATGGGGTTAAACCTTTATTGAGTTATATACGGCGGGTGCCCTGATGCTATAAAAAGCAAACTAACCAACCAGCGTCACCCGTAACACTTATACGGTGATCACTGGTGAAAGGGTTAACTAGGGGCAATCAGGGGGTTAAAAACTTTATTAGGTAATATATGGCGCTATATCAAAACCTGACGGATAGCCTAAATAACTTAATAACTAACTGGCTAACCAGTGTCACCAGTGACACTTATACGGTGATCACTGGTGAAAGGGTTAACTCTAGGGGCAATCAGGGGGTTAAAACCTTTATTAGATAATATATGGGGGTACCTGACGCTGTAAAAACCTGGCGGCGAACTTAAAAAAAATACTGGCTACCTAGCGGCACCAGCAACACTAATACAGCGATCAGAAAAACGATCGCTTAGTGACACTGGCGATAGGGGGTGAAAGGGTTACCTGGGGGGCGATCAAGGGGTTAAACCTTTATTTGGGGGGGTTAGGGGGCTACCCTGGACCTAAAGGGGCCTAAACCTAACTGCCCTGCAACTTTTTACTGTCACAGATGACACTAAATGCAGTGATCAGTAAATAAATGATCACTGCAATCAGTGACACTGTGACTGGGGGCTGGGGGTGACCTGGGGGGTGATCTGGGGGTGACTGGGGGGTGAAATGTGTGCCTATGAGTACCTACGTGTCAGTGTAGTGTTGGTGCACTAACCTGATGTCTTCTCTCCTCGGCGCTCTGGACGGAAAGAGTGCCGCATGGAGAGATGACATCACTTCCTCTGCCTGTGTTTACATTACACAGGCAAAGGAAGCATCTCATTCGCCGGGAGCGATCGCAAGGGGGTGGCCAGAAACCAATGGCCGCCCCCTCATTCCGGATCGCTCCTGAAGTGATACCGACCGCCCCATGTACCAGGAGGGAGTCCGATCGGACCCCCCACCCGCACGAAGGCAGGCACGTACAGGTACGTGATTGTGCCTGTCCGTGCCATTCTGCCGACGTATATGTACATGGGGCGGTCGTTAAGTGGTTAAAGAGCTGCATACCTGGCTCTTTACAGAGATTGGACAACACGGCGCGGCTGCAATCATATGACGGCGTCCCAGAATGAGAGCTGCCCCGCCGCCATTTGACGGTGGGCGGGCAGCAAGTGGTTAATTACCAGGCCATTTTTTGCGATACGCCACTGCGTTACTTTAACAGACAATTACCACGCTGTACCCAAATAAAATGTATGTCTTTTGTTTCCGCACACATAGAGCTTTCTTTTGTTGGTATTTGATCACCTCTGCAGTTTTTTTTTTCAGCTATAATACATATCCAAAAAAGAAAAAGACAAAAACTAATTTCTTCATCAATTTAGACCAATATTTATTCTTCTACATACAGTATCTCACAAAAGTGAGTAAACCCCTAAGTGAAAATGTCCAAATTAGGCCTAATTAGCCATTTTTCCTGCATGGGCATGTGACTCAGTGTTACAAGGTCTCAGGTGTGAATGGGGAGCAGGTGTGTTAAATTTGGTGTTATCACTCTCACTCTCTCATACTGGTTACTGGAAGTTCAACATGGCACCTCATTGCAAAGAACTATCTGAGGATCTGAAAAAAATTATTGTTGCTCTACATAAAGATGGCCTAGGCTATAAGAAGATTGCCAAGACCCTGAAACTGAGCTGCAGCATGGTGGCCAAGACCATACAGCAGTTTAACAGGACAGTTTCCACTCAGAACAGGCCTCGCCATGGTAGACCAAAGAAGTTGAGTGCACGTGCTCAGGGTCATATCCAGAGGTTGTCTTTGGGAAATAGACGTATGAGTGCTGCCAGCAATGCTGCAGAGGATGAAGGGGTGGGGGGTCAGCCTGTCAGTGCTCAGACCTTACGGCGCACACTGCATCAAATTGGTCTGCATGGCTGTCATTCCATAAGGAAGCCTCTTCTAAAGAGGATGCACAGGAAAGCCCGCAAACAGTTTACTTAAGACAAGCAGACTAAGGACATGGATTACTGGAACCATGTCCTGTGGTCAGATGAGACCAAGATAAACTTATTTGGTTCAGATGGTGTCAAGTGTGTGTGGCGGCAACCAGGTGAGGAGTACAAAGACAAGTGTGTCTTGGCTACAGTCAAGCATGGTGGTGGGAATGTCATGGTTTGGGGCTGCATGAGTGCTGCTGGCACTGGGGAGCTACAGTTCTATGAGGGAACCATGAATGCCAATATGTACTGTGACATACTGAAGCAGAGCATGATACCTTCCCTTCGGAGACTGGGCCGCAGGGAAGTATTCCAACATGATAACGACCCCAAACACACCTCCAAGACAACCACTGCCTTGCTACAGATCTGAGAGTAAAGGTGATGAACTGGCCAAGCATGTCTCCAGACCTTAACCCTGTTGAGCATCTGTGGGGCATCCTCAAATGGAAGGTGGAGGAGCGCAGGATCTCCAACATCCACGAGCTCCATGATGTCGTCATTGAGGAGTGGAAGAGGACTCCAGTGGCAACCTGTGAAGCTCTGGTGAACTCCATGCCCAAAAGGCTTAGGGCAGTGTTGGAAAATAATGGTGGCCACACAAAATATTGACACTTTGGGCCCAATTTGGACATTTTTACTTGGGGTGTACCCACTTTTTTTGCCAGCGGTTTAGTCATTAATGGCTGTGTGTTGAGTTATTTTGAGGGGACAGCAAATTTACACTGTTATACAAGCTGTACACTCACTACTTTACATTGTAGCGAAGTGTCATTTCTTCAATGTTGTCACATGAAAAGATATAATAAAATATTTACAAAAATGTGAGGGGTGTACTCAGTTTTGTGAGATACTGTATTTTGGGTAAAAATATCCTAATAAGCATATATTGATTGGCTTGCGCAAAAGTTATAGTGTTTTCAAACTATGGGATAGATTTATGGACTTTTTTTTTATTATTATTTTTACTGCTAATTGTGGCGATCAGCGATTTTTAGCGGGACTGTGACATTGCGGCGGACAAATCTGACCCTAAGTGACACTTTTTGGGGACCAGTGACACCAATACAGTGATCAGTGCTAAAAAAATGCACTGATCACGGTATAAATGACACTGGCAGGGAAGGGGTTAACAGGGGTGATCAGAGGGTTAAATGTGTTCCCTGCTAGTGTTTTCTAACTGTGTGGGGGATGGACTGACAGGAAGAACACAGAGATCGCTGTTCCTGATTACTAGGTTCTGAAGATTTCGGTGTACTTCCCTGTCAGAATGGGGATGTGCCTTGTGTACATAGCCTCTCAGTGGAGCAATCGCAGGGGTGGCAGCGTACATCGAGTCCGCCGGACCCGCGGATTGGCTCAACGGGGTGCCCACAGCATCTAGTGCACGAAACAACGTACAGGTATGTTGTTTCGCGCAATAGAGCCGCCCTGCCGCAGTATATATGCAGTGGGCAGTGTTTAAGTCTTTTAAAAGCATTTTTTGGTTTGGTATATGTTCCCCAAGGCAATGTCCATCCCCCATGCCATTTGTTTGACAATCTCTTGTCTCTTAATATAGAAAATGGGCATTAATATTTTTTAACATTCAGCTCCCATTGACTTTAATAGGATTTAGATTTGACACCCAAACTTCATTATTTGTATTGTTCGTAGAACCTTTCTCATACCAAACCCAGGTTCAGCTTGTCCCTAAATAGGGATGGAGGGGGGGGGGGGGGTGGGGGGTAGTGGTAGCTTCTAAGCGTTATATTATTTTATGTTCAGACCTGCAATCAAAGTGTCTGGTAGAGGGAAAATGTCCATCAGCAACTTCCATTGTGACTCTGAGATGTAATGTGACAAAATGCAGAAAGAGCTAAAGGAAGCTGATGCTGGAAGATAATAAAGTGTGTTTTAATAGGCTATGTCATTTTGGAAAATTTACCTTTTACCATGCCCACCTATCAATGTGGCACCATGGCATACATCGCATGGTACACTGTTTTTAGCCCACAGAAATCTGTCCCTGCCATGAAAGCACTAGTTGATTGTGTTTGCCCCCTAGGAACAATAATTTCAGACCTCCCTTGGCAGAGACCATTAAGGGCCAGGATAAGAATGGCATTCATGAAAAATCCATTCCAGATTCTTTGGGGTTGTTTTACTAAAGCCAAATAGCTCTCTTCAAGTGCAGTTGCTCCAGAGCTTGGTAAATGAGGTAAGTCTTCACTTTGCAAAGAATACCCAATCACGTGCAAGGAAAATAATAAGAGCATTTTGCTTGCACATGATTGGATGGTGGAAGTCAGAAGAGCTTCTGCTCAGTTACTAAGCTCTGGAACATCTGCACTTGCAGAGGGCAACTACACTTTGTAAAGTGCGCAGTATTTTTGCCTTTAGTAAATCAACCCCTTTACCTTTGTCCTCCAAAATCAGTTAGCCTAACTAGGAAATACACCAAACAAACCTATTTTCATTTACAGGCCAAGTTGTTAATTTTGTATTCACAAATAAATATGACATTAGAGAAGGTAACTTTTTCAGGTTTTTGTTTTTTATTACACGTGCTACAAATGAAACACATTAATAGTGGAATTCATGCTGATTTCTGTCCATGTTGTAGTTTAGTGATAGCTGTGGCTAAGAGCATCAACCAGGACAGCATTGAACTTCTCCCATGCATGCTGGACTTGAGGACTAAAGGATTTTCCCAGTTTGGCAGCCAGGACAACAACCAACACTTCTCCAAGACGCTGCATGAAAAAAGTAACATTTTGTTATTAGTATTTAAGCAAATCATTACTTTATCAAATTATTTAATTAGAAGAATAGTAATATATAACAGCGTTTTTGCTACCCAAAGCAAAGTGCAAAAAAGTTTGAAAATGTGTTAAAGTGTACTACAGCCAAAGAGAGATGAGCAGTTGTTACTTATTTCTTGAGCTGCTAAAGAAGAATTATTTGCTGTGTATTAATATCGACAATTACTCTGGTTATTAAGACAATTTCAAAGCCATAACTTTTTTTTTATTACTTTTGGAAACAGTAGGGAAGGTGATAAAGGTGAAAGGTCATCTTCTAATGGGGGCACATAATCAATTCAAAATTGTATAAGAGGTTATGTTTTCTAAATCTTTTGGGCAGGTTTCATATATCTGCGGTGCGGTTTGCAGTCTGGTGTCCTGTGCGTTTCTGTTCACCAGTTCAGATGCGATTCAAGTGCAAACTTTTCACTGAATTTGCACCTGAGCTGGACCCAAAAACATACAGGACCCTTTTCAAAACAGCACCGCAGCCGCCCAAGGCATGTGTGAACCGCCTCCATTGAAAGCCGGTCACACTCACATGTTATGTGAATTGGATGCTGTTAAAAATGCATCCAATTTGAATATATGTAAACCCAGTCTTAGAGATTTCCTTACAGTTCCTGTTTAGTCTCTAAAAAGCATGTGGAAATCCCCCCCATGAGACACAAACAGCAAAAAAAGAATGCTTGGGTTTTTAACTTTTTCTTACTCCTCAAAATGATCAAAGTTTTGGATTTGAATATACTTACAAAGGTGACAAGGTCATACAGTACATTTCTGTTTGGTCAGTAGAAAGCAATCAAGCCCAGTGATAAATAAAATATTAAGATTAATACCCTAAAGTTCTCAGGATCCACATGCAGTTGGTTAGCATGTTCTTTACTGAGGTCGTGCAGAGTGCCCTTCACGTTGTCTAGGTGATGGATGGCATTGTCAATAGCTCCCAGAATCTTCTTGCCATGTGCGTGCACCTTAGCATTACCAGCAATTGCAGCTGGGCTGGAGAGATCTCCAAAGGTGCCGAAATACCTCTGGGTCCAGGGGTAGACTAAAAACAGCCTATGAAAAATGGAAGAAAACATGTTTGATTAATATTTTCCACCAGGAACCTTCAAACATATATTCATCATCAATTAATAAATACAACTTCATGGGTATGATGCAGTACCTGTATGACTGACTGGTATGTATCTGTGAACATGTACCAAATATTAATTGTTTGTATGTGTGCAAGGATATATAATAAAAAAATATTATGTAATCCCACTGTGTAAAGATATTTGTTACTTTCAAAACTAACATTATTACAGTTTCTATAATGCAGGAAGCTCCAAGTTAGGAAAGGAAAATAAAAAACAGCAAGGAACATCAGTATAGATAAATAAATGACAATTATCATTTTGCTAAGATACTTTGAAAGTATTATTTAAATTTAATAAATTGTACAGATTTATGTAACAAGCCAGAGGGTAGTGGAAGAATATAACCCTGGTTAGGTTTTTTTTTTTTACCTGTGTCCCATTGGAGAGATTTCCCTTCACTTCCTGTCCTATAGCTACAGCAGGAAGTGAGAAGAAATTTCTCTGTAATAGTGAAAATCCCCTCTTAGACATTTGTCACCAAAACTAGTGTCCCCATTAGAATATTTCCCTTCCATTCCTGTTCTGGTAGCAACTGAAGCTTTGGGATTTTCTCTCATTTTCAGTCTAGGTGATAATGGTGACCAGGACAAACAGAAAAGGTGGTTACACCTATTGGGGACACAGACAGCAGTAAATAACTGATTACTCGATTTGGATAGAGTGGGTAAAGGTTAGAATCTTTCCCAGGTTGTTTTTTTTTTCTGTCTGTGGCCCCACTGGAGAGATTTCCCATCGCTTTCTATTCTTCTAACTCACAGTCACTATGATTGGATTTGGTCAATCTAAAAACTATTGAATTGCAGTTTACATAGTGCCTTATTAGACAAGCCCAAATCTGATTCAATGAAGTATCACATTCATTTCCTTGTTAAGTTAAATTACATTTTGCAATTTAAAACCATGGAAATAATAAAGCATTAGAAGACTGTTAAATGATTCAGGTTAGAAGATACTGGTAGCATAGTAGAGAGATTCTGAAAAAGTAGAAACACCAAGGGAAGTTATTATACCTGGTAAGTGCTTCATGTCCATCCTGTTCAATATTGACCTTCTGCCACACAGAGTTGATGGCGGCCTTCTCTTCAGCAGTCCAGTGAACCATGGTGTTGGATTGAGTCAGATGGGAGTAGCTCCTGCTTCAAGAAGTAGATGATGGATGGCAAACACAACTTTCTCCCCATTTTATTTATAGTCTGCTTTGTAAGTCACACCTACATTTCATTTGTGCTTTGTCATAGTATTGTATCTCCGTTAAACTGATAAGTGAATCATATCACTGACTATGCTGTTTTATATCATGCCTTGTTCATAGCTTATTTTCTACATGCTGATCACACAGAACTTGGTCTCAATAGGCATAAGTTAAAAGCAGATAAGACATAAACAGCTGTGCAACAGATACAATTCGTGATACAGAGCACCCAATTTTTACAGATGTATTTCATGAAACATGGCAATAGATTTCATGTGTTACAGGTATTATACATAGGAATGATACTCTCAGGTCACCATAGTATTGACTTACAGTATATAGATAAATAGGATCATGATGATATCAACATTATTTTTAATTGCTTAGTAGTTTTTACAACACATTCTTTAACAAAATATATTAAATGTTACTCAAGTGTATAAACCTAAAATAGAAAATAGTGAGTTCATCAATATTTTGGGTACATACTTTCCATATACTTGTAATTTTTGATTGCAAGGCTATAAAAATGCACATACTGTATATATATATATATATATATATATATATATATATACATACATACAGTATCTCACAAAAGTGAGTACACCCCTCACATTTTTGTAAATATTTTATTATATCTTTTCATGTGACAACACTGAAGAAATTACACTTTGCTATAATGTAAAGTAGTGAGTGTACAGCTTGTATAACAGTGTAAATTTGCTGTCCCCTCAAAATAACACAGCCACTAATGTCTAAACCGCTGGCAACAAAAATGAGTACACCCCTAAGTGAAAATGTCCAAATTGGGCCCAAAATGTCAATATTTTGTGTGGCCACCATTATTTTCCAGCACTGCCTTAACCCTCTTGGACATGGAGTTCACCAGAGCTTCACAGATTGCCACTAGAGTCCTCTTCCACTCCTCAATGACGACATCTTGGAGCTTGTGGATGTTAGAGATCTTGCGCTCCTCCACCTTCTATTTGAGGATGCCCCACAGATGCTCAATAGGGTCTGAAGACATGCTTGGCCAGTCCATCACCTTTACCCTCAGCTTCTTTAGCAAGGCAGTGCTCGTTTGGAGGTGTGTTAGGGGTCGTTATCATGTTGGAATACTTCCCTGCGACCCAGTCTCCGAAGAGAGTGGATCATGCTCTGCTTCAGTATGTCACAGTACATCTTGGCATTCATGGTTCCCTCAATGAACTGTAGCTCCCCAGTGCTGGCAGCACTCATGCAGCCCCAGACCATGACACTCCCACAACCATGCTTGACAGTAGGCAAGAAACACTTGTCTTTGTACTCCTCACCTGGTTTCCGCCACACATACTTGACAGCATCTGAACCAAATAAGTTTATCTTGGTCTCATCAGAGGACATGGTCTAGTCTGCTTGTCTTTAGCAAACTGTTTGCGGGCTTTCTTGTGCATCATCTTTAGAAGAGGCTTCCTTTTGGGATGACAGACCAATTTGATGCAGTGTGCTGGCAGCACTCATATGTCTGTTTCCCAAAGAAAACCAATGGATATGACGCTGAGCACGTGCACTCAACTTATTTGGTTGACCATGGCGAGACCTGTTCTGAGTGCAGCCTGTCCTGTTAAACCATTGTATGGTCTTGGCCACTATATGGTCTTGGCAGCTCAGTTTCAGGATCTTGGCAATCTTCTTATAGCCTAGGCCATCTTTATGTAGAGCAACAATTATTTTTTTCAGATCCTCAGAGAGTTCTTTGCCATGAGGTGCAATGTTGAACTTCCAGTGACAGGTATGAGAGAGTAAGAGCGATAACACCAGATTTAACACACCTTCCCCCCATTCATACCTGAAACCTTGTAACACTAATGAGTCACATGACACCGGGGAGGGAAAATGGCTAGTTGGGTTCAATTTGGACATTTTCACTTAGGGGTGTACTCACTTTTGTTGCCAGCGGTTTAGACATTAATGGCTCTGTGTTGAGTAGGTATGAGCCGAACACCCCCCAGTTTGGTTTGCATCAGAACATGCGAACAGGCAAAAAATGTGTTCGAACATCCGAACACCATTAAAGTCTATGGGACTCGAACATGAGAAATCTAAAGTGCTAATTTTAGAGGCTTATATGCAAGTTATTGTCATATAAAGTGTTTGGGGACCCGGGTCCTGCCCCAGGGGACATGTATCAATTAAAAAAAAGTTTTAAAAACTGACTTTTTTTGGGAGCAGTGATTTCAATAATGCTTAAAGTGAAACAATAAAAGTGAAATATTCCTTTAAATTTCGTACCTGGGTGGTGTGTATAGTATGCCTGTAAAATAGCGCTCGTTTCCCATGCTCAGAACTGTCCCTGCACAAAGTGTAATTTCTGAAGGAAAAAAAGTAATTTAAAAGTACTTGCGGCTGTAATGAATTGTCGGCTCCTGGAAATACAGAGAAAAGTCATTGAAAGCCATTGATAAAAAAAAAATGCTTGGGGGTCCCCCCGAATTCAATTACCAGGCCCTTCAGGTCTGGTATGGATATTAAGGGGAACCCTGCGTCAAATAAAAAAAAATTATGTGGGGTTCCCCCCAATTATCCATACCAGACCCGTCAGGTCTGGTATGGATTTTAGGGGAACTGTGCTTAGAACTGTCCCTGCACAAAGTGTCATTTCTGAAGGAAAAAAAGTAATTTAAAAGCACTCGCGGCTATAATTAATTGTCGGCTCCCGGCAATACAGAGAAAAGTAATTGATAAAAAAAAAATGCGTGGGGGTCCCCCAAATTAAATTACCAGGCCCTTCAGGTCTGGTATGTATATTAAGGGGAACCCTGCGCAAAATGTAAAAAAAAAATGGCGTGGAGTTCCCCCCAAAAATCCATACCAGACCCTTTATCTGAGCACACAACCTAGCAGGCCGCAGGAAAACCTGAACCGTACCAGGCCACATGCCCTCAACATGGGGAGGATGCTCTGGGGGTCTGTGACAGGCTTATCAGAATCAGGAAGACCACTTTAACAAAGGGGACCCCCAGATCCTGAATTGGTAAGGGGTAATCCACTCTCGGTCTCCACTCCAACACTGTCGGTATCCTGCGATGGATGATCTCCCCTCCAGTCCAGGCTCCAGCGATGAGATGTCCAGCGCAGCGAGGAACAGGCCCCTTCACTAGCAAAAGAGCTCGAAGAAGTTAGCGGAAAATCCCGGCAGAAGGAAAAAGGCACCGGGGAATAGAAGAAGATCCCCGAAGTCGGAAGAAGAGACCCCCGAAGTCATAAGACCCCTGGAGTCGGAAGACGACCTGTCAAGGTCACCTGTGGCCAGGTGACAGATGCACACCGTAGGGGGACAGGAGTGCACCGCAAGGTAGTGAACCCTATGGCTGGCTTCTGCGGATAGGAAACTGGGTGGTTGTGGAAAGCGGGACCAGAGGAGCACAACCGGGATCCTAACGGAAGCTAGAGCCAAGATTCCCCAGGGCGCGGAGTCTAAGACCCAGCAGGTCTTCTCCAGGGCCTCTAGTGGTGAGGATGTTATGCTGCAGGCTGGGACCAGGTCGCGGCCCCTGGAGTTTCCTAGCTCACGCCCCGTAGGATAAGGGGAAAAGAGGGGAAGCAGCAGCACAAGATATGAGAGAACCGAATAACAAGCTGAAGGTCAGGGGCCACAAGCAGACAAGGATAACGAAAGAACGAGCCGAAGGTCAAGGGTCACGAGCAGACAGGGATAGTCGGGGACAAGCCAATAACGTAACAGCGAGACAGACGTAGCACACGGCAGGTAGGCAGGCAGGCAGGAACCCAAACACACAATGCCTAACAAACACGTTGATCAGCAAAGCAGGCTTGCAGTGCACAGGTTAATATAGTGTTCTGTGATAGGGCCTGGGAGGAGATTATAAAGGAAGCCAGGTGAAAGGGTTCTGGCCTCTAAGATGAACACATGGGAAGGAAGGTAAGCTGACAGACAAACACTACTGCATATCCATGACAGTACCCTCCCTCTTATGGGCCCTCCCCCGCCTGGGCCCAGGCTTAAAGGGAAATCTCTGATGAAACCTCCTCAACAGATGAGGTGCAGCGACCTCAGATGCAGCGATCCAAGACGCCTCCTCAGGACCAAAACCTCTCCAATGCACAAGGTACTGAAGAATGCCTCTGCAGAGCCGAGAATCCAGAACTTGTCTAACCTCGTACTTAAGATTATCCTCAGAGACCGAAAACGAGGTAGGGAGATGACAAGAAGATCTATTGAGGACCAAAGGCTCTCTAGGAATAAGCAAGGGCATGAGAGGGTCAACAGAAATCTGAGGAGGGTCCCCTAGACCCTTAAAGGGGAACTGGTCATCTAGCACAGGACCATCAGACTGGACAGATGTCAGTGGAAGCCTGAAGTCAGGTTGGTTAGAAGGTGACATGTCACAGGAGTCAATCTGAATAGCTGAAGGACAAGCAGAATGTCCTGAACAAGAAAAAGTAGGAGGCTCACTGGGCATGGGCTGGACTGGCATAACTAGTACAGAGGCAGAGTGAATAGCTGAGTCAGGTGTAGCGACTACCTGAATCGCATCGCAAGACGTAGCGACTGCAGGACTTGTAGACAAGGTAGCCTGGCTGTGCGTCCAAGGGTGGTTAGGGACAGAGAAATGTAAATAGTTATGCAACCTGGAATGAATGACCGGCTCAGGTTCACAGGGGGCAACCTTGGGTAGGCAGGACGAGGAACAGGAGGGACCCCAAGCCAGGATCTGTCCAGTAGTCCAGTCCACATGAGGAGAATGGAGCTGTAACCATGGGAGACCCAAAATTATAGGCGTTGAGGCCTTGGGTAAGATAAGGAAGGATATCCACTCCTGGTGGAGTGTCCCTACCGACATCTTAACAGGGAGGGTCTGGAAGCGGATAGGTCCCCCTGGGAGAACAGTACCATCAATCGCCAAGACCACCAATGGCGTGGTGAGGGGCAAAAGAGTAAGTCTCATGGACGATGCGATTTCCCAGTCCATGAAGTTACCAGCGGCTCCGGAATCCAGATATGCTGAGACCGAATGAGAAGAAGCACCAACATGAAGGAACACAGAAAGCAGAAGACGAGAAGGGGAAGGTGATATTTCTGGGTCCAATACTCCACTTTCCAGATGAAGTGGACCCGAACGTTTTTCTGGACAAAGAGAGCAAGTGTCACGAAAATGACCTTTGCCCCCACAGTAAAGACACAGACCAAGAGTTCTGCGCCTAGCACGTTCCTCGAGGGATAGCCTGGTCCGACCCAGCTGCATGGGTTCCTCAGCTGGTAGGAGATGCTCTACGGGTCGAAGAGAGGGGAGCTCAGGCTGACTAAGAACCAAGGAGTGCTGGCGTTGCTTTTCTAAGGTCCTCTCCTGAAAGCGAATATCGATCTGGTTACACAAGGAGATAACGCCGGCCAGATCAGTGGGGATGGTTCTTCCTGCTAATTCATCCTTCACTCTATCAGACAGGCCATGCAAAAAGGTTGCGACTAAGGCCTCATTGTTCCAGCTCAACTCAGCCGACAGTATGCGGAAATGAAGGGCATACTGTCCCACAGAAGCAGACTCTTGGCGGAGACGTAAAAGGGCGCTGGCCGCTGAAGAGACACGAGCCGATTCTTCGAAGATATTCCGAAAAAGTTTCAAGAAGCCAGACAGGCTAGAAACCACTAGATCATTCAGTTCCCACAGAGGGGCTGCCCAGGCTAAAGCTTCACCAGAGAGGAGGGAAATGATATAGGCTACCTTAGCCCGATCAGACAGGAAGTTTTGGGGCTGGAGCTCAAAATGAATCGTGCATTGGCTAAGGAACCCCCTGCAAGCCTTGGAGTCCCCAGAGAAACGGGACGGAGCTGGCAGTTGTAGTGAGTGTGTGGCTGCGACTGGTGCAATAGGTGCAGCCGCTGGTTGTATTTGAGGTTGCGGATTCGGGGTTCCCAAGGAGGCCTGAAGCTGCTCAAAGCGAGAAGCCAGATCCTGGAGGAATCGCATCACCTGAGTCTGATTAGATTTCTGGGTTTCAAGTCTGCAAACTATGCCCTGCAATGGATCATCCGCGGGAAGCGGGATGTCAGCCGGGTTCATGGCTGATCAAACTGTCAAGGTCACCTGTGGCCAGGTGACAGATGCACACCGTAGGGGGACAGGAGTGCACCGCAAGGTAGTGAACCCTATGGCTGGCTTCTGCGGATAGGAAACTGGGTGGTTGTGGAAAGCGGGACCAGAGGAGCACAACCGGGATCCTAACGGAAGCTAGAGCCAAGATTCCCCAGGGCGCGGAGTCTAAGACCCAGCAGGTCTTCTCCAGGGCCTCTAGTGGTGAGGATGTTATGCTGCAGGCTGGGACCAGGTCGCGGCCCCTGGAGTTTCCTAGCTCACGCCCCGTAGGATAAGGGGAAAAGAGGGGAAGCAGCAGCACAAGATATGAGAGAACCGAATAACAAGCTGAAGGTCAGGGGCCACAAGCAGACAAGGATAACGAAAGAACGAGCCGAAGGTCAAGGGTCACGAGCAGACAGGGATAGTCGGGGACAAGCCAATAACGTAACAGCGAGACAGACGTAGCACACGGCAGGCAGGCAGGCAGGCAGGAACCCAAACACACAATGCCTAACAAACACGTTGATCAGCAAAGCAGGCTTGCAGTGCACAGGTTAATATAGTGTTCTGTGATAGGGCCTGGGAGGAGATTATAAAGGAAGCCAGGTGAAAGGGTTCTGGCCTCTAAGATGAACACATGGGAAGGAAGGTAAGCTGACAGACAAACACTACTGCATATCCATGACACGACCCCCGGAGCTGTGTAATAAATTATTTTAAAAACCTGTGTGTGTTTTTTTATTGACATTTTTGTTCCACCAGGTGAATGGGTAGGGGTACGATGTACCCCATACTCATTCACATAGGGTGGGGGGCCGGGATATGGGGGCCCCCCTTATTAAAAGGGGCTCCCGGATTCCGATAAGCCCCCACCTGCAGACCCCGACAACCAACGGCCAGGGTTGTCGGGAAGAGGCCCTGTCCCCATCAACATGGGAGCAGGGTGCTTTGGGGTGGGGGGCCGCAGGTCACCCCCCTGCCCCAAAGCACCAAACCCCCCATGTTGAGGCCATGCGGCCTGGTACGGTTCAGGAGGGAGGGGGGCCACTCTCTCGTCCCCCCCTCTTTTCCTGTGGCCTGCCAAGTTGCGTGCTCGGATAAGGGTCTGGTTTGGATTTTGAGGGGGACCCCCACGCCGTTCTTTCGGCTTAGGGGAATCCCCTTAAACTCCATACCAGACCGAAGGGCCTGGTATGCTCCTGGAGGGGGAACCCATGCCGGTTTTTTATTTAAAATTTGGCGTGGAGTTCCCCGCTCAGGATTCATACCAAACACAGTGCCTGGTATTGGCGGGAATCCACGTCGGATCTCCGTCCACCGGCCTCAATGTCAGCAATGCGTGCCGCTCATTGCGAAAGGAAAAACAACATTTTTCCTTTCCCCATGACGAGACAGCTCGGCGCTGGCTCTTACGACGGGGCTCGTAGGTTGTCAATCTCGCCGCTAGAAGAGGCAAGATTGACACAAAATCGGCGGCACCTACTGTATATACTGCAACAATGACACATGAGCCTCGTACCCCAGATGATGTCCAATAGGACGAAACATGTCAGGTGTTGCTCTTGGAATCGTTGCCTATACTCCATTTTAATTACAAGCTTCTTTTATCGGATTTTCTGTAAGTGTAAACCCCCTTTTTTACCATTAAATGTCAAACAGTATCAAACTATGTGCGGATCATTGGTTTTCTATGTACACAATTTAATGTGATTCATCACATGTTTTGGAGTCCATCATGGATATCTGACAGTCCTCATTCAACTTTTGGTGGAACCCTTCTTACCGTTTTTCCAGTGGTGGGAGCTCCTGTTTGAGGTCATTCCCTCAAGAGTGCCTGTTTGACCCACGTGCTATACGGTACGTATGTCCATCGAATCTGGTAAGCGTGAACACTGTACCATTTTGACTGTATTTTCAAGATTCATCCCGGATTATCCAAGAAAGGCTGTCCACTTTCACTTTATTCTGAACTCTGATGCCGTGTACACACGACCATTTTTAATGACGAGAAAAATAAATGGTCATTAAAAATGATCGTGTGTGGGCTTCAGAGCATTTTTCACGACGTGAAAAACGGCCATGAAAAAAATTGGAACATGCTCTAATTTTTCACGTCGTTTTTTACATCGTCGTTTTTCTCATCATGAAAAACGGGCGTGTGTGGGCTTTAACGACGTGAAAAAAAATGCGCACGCTCAGAATCAAGTATGAGACGGGAGCGCTCGTTCTGGTAAAACTAGCGCTCGTAATGGAGATAGCACATTCGTCACGCTGTAACGGACTGAAAAGCACGAGGCTGAAAAGCGCGAATCGTCGCTCAACAAACTTTACTAACATGAAGGGTGGCACCATCTGAATGGAACTTCCCCTTTATAGTGCCGTCATACGTGTTGTACGTCACTGCGCTTAATTTGAGCATTTTTTTCCACGATAGTGTGTAGGCAAGGCAGGCTTGAGAAGAATCACGTCGAGAAAAATTACGTTTTTTTCAATGACATTAAAAACGGTCGTGTGTACACGGCATAATGGACCTTCCATAGATGCTTATTATTCACTTTGAACTTTTATGTTTTAGTTTTGTTAACATTCAATTTTGCATTGCCTATTTTACCCTTTCAGGTTCACACGCTATTCACTTGCTCACTTAGTGCCACACTTTTGTTTTTTATTTCTATTTTGCACTGTATGTCTAGTGACGTGTTGGCTGCTTATTTTGTTCTCTATGCGCGCAATTTTCTTATTTTTTACGACTTTTCTAGACTGTTTTATTGCTGCACTGAGTTTATTGGTTTTTGCAATATTTACATATAGTTTCACATCTTTCAATATGGATGTTTTTTATTACAGATCCACTAAAGCATTCTCAGCTGAGGGAGTATTTGTTTTGACAGATACTGAGGAATCTGAGATAGGTGGCATGTTTTTGCGCTTAAAAAAACTAATGGTTTTAGAGCTACATACTGAATAGGACATAGCCTACCTAGAACAATACATTTCTGAAAAAATGGTCCCTAGGAGGCTTCGGTGGGATGTCAATCCTCAAAAAGGCAACTCGCAATTAGACCCCTGGTTCAAATACTTTAATGAAGCAGGCATCACATTTTTGTGTTTTTTAGTAGAAAAAAAGAGGGAAAAGTTGCATTCACTTGACAACAAGGTTAAGACCCTGAAAGATACACCTAAGCCCCGTACACACGATCGGTTTAACTGATGAAAACCGTCCGATGGATGGTTTTCATCAGACAAACCGATCGTGTATGGTACCCATCTGTCTTTTTTCCATCGGATGGAAAAAATAGAACTTGTTTTAAAATTTTCCGATGGATCAAGAACCGATGGTAATTTGCGATCGTCTATGGGCAAGTCCATCGGTTAAAAAACCCATGCATGCTCAGAATCAAGTCGACGCATGCTCAGAAGCATTAAACTTCATTTTTCTCGGCTCATCGGAGTGTTTTACGTCACCACGTTTGGAACGGTCGGTTTTTGGACTGATGGTGTGTGGCCAAGACTGATGAAAAACAGTTTCGTCGGATTTCCGATGGTCAAATCCATCGGACGAAAATCCATAGGTTATCCGATCGTGTGTACAGGGCTTAACACCACCCAAAGATTCCTCTGAATATAGCTCTCTCTCATCCAATTTAAAAAACTATTTAGAGAAAGAAGAGCGAGATCAGAGGAACAAGGAAAAGAAAAAGTATATCAGAGATGTGGGTGATTATAAATCTGAATCAGTTTTCAAGTGGCAAGAATTGGGAGATGGGAATGCTACGGCTATGGATATCGGTGTCATTCCGCCTACCAATGAAGTCAGAGTTCAACCTAGAACTCCCGAGTCCCCTTGAAAGAGTCCCTCAACCACAGAGATCTGGTAGACCACAATCACACAATGTGCCACCACAGAGAGGTAGACCTCCCAGTATGAGAACTCTGAGTCACCATCATTTAACCACATCAATACTGGGCACTTTAGCCCCCTTCCCAGACCAATTTTCAGCTTTCAGCGCTCTCATATTTTCAATGACAATTGTGCGGTCATGCTACACTGTACCCAAATGAAATTTTTATCATTTTGTTCACACAAATAGAGCTTTCTTTTGGTGGTATTTATTCACGACTACGTTTTTTATTTTTTGCGATATAAGCAAAAAAAGAGCGGAAATTTGAAAAAAAATATATATTTTCGTCTTTCTATTTTTAAAAAAATCCAATGAAATCGAATTTTGTCATGAATTTAAGCTAAAATGTATTTTACTACATGTTTTTGGTAAAAAAAAATCCGTTAAGTGTATAATAATTGGTTTGTGTGATCACGGACATATGTACGCAAATGATCATGTACAGATGTGCGCAGGTGATCACGGACATATGTGTGCAAATGATCATTGGGACATATGATTTTACTGTCACATATGTGGGGGACAGGTGTTTTTACTATGTGGGGACATGTGTGTGTGGGGACATGTGTGTGTGGGGACATGTGCGTGTGTGGGGACATGTATTTTGGGGACATGTTTGTTTACTTGCATGTGTTTACACTGTGTGGGGACACTAGGCTGGTGATCAGTGAGTAAAAAGCTGAAAAAAACAGCTCATACTCACTGATCACCAGCCAGCTGCAGCGATCCGCTCTCCTCACCGACGACTTCTGTGTGAGGAGAGGAGAGCTGATTGCCTTGCAACCGGCTCTCTGTTTACATCACATGATGGCTGTGATTGGACACGGCCGTCATGTGATCAGGAGGGCCAATCACAGAGCCCTCCTGCTGAATTGAGATGCGCCGTGTCCGGGTGACACGCGTGCATCGGAATCGCGCCGCTGCGCGGGAACGCGTGCGCGCGATCCCCCTCCTTCTGAGGGACGTTCCTGAACGTCCACTCAGAAGGAGAGAGTGCCCACCTGGCCGTATATGTACAGTGGCCGGGTGGGAAGTAGTTAAACAGAAAGGGCCCTAATTTAGAACTCCAAATAATTACAATTCAAATTAGAGGGGCCCCTATAGAAAGACTAGGGACAATAGTTAGAATCCAAGCCCTAGACCTTATCATTATGGCTCCAATCAATATGACAATCGACCACCTAATCAGTACGGTAGACCACCTCCCAGGTCCCCACCCAGATCAAATCATGGCCAGTTCTATCAAGAGAGGGATAGGCCCCCTCAGGATTCTGGATATGGTTATGATAGGAGACCCGATCAGTCCCATTATCAACAAGAAAAGTATACTGTCCCTACTTCCAATAGATTCTCTCCCTTGCGAGAAGATAACCAACATCATAATTCCTATCCATATATGGAGAATGATTGTGATTAATATGATCATTCACCATATAATTATAATCTTGAAAATCCGAACCCAAGGAACAAGTGGGGTTTTCCCAGTGTAGGACCGAATCAAAATCGAAAAAGAGGTCTCGATTCAGGAGAGGTACCAGAGGAGGGAGGCAAATCAAAAGGAAAAAGGAAGAGAACGTAGTTAGCTCTGGGATTTTTAATCTCAGTAAACCACACCAAGGCAGAAACTATAACTCTAGATAAGGGTCTAAAATACTGTATGTCCCCCCCAAAAAGGCTTGACAAATTCCATACCTTTATCGATAGTATATATATATTCAAAGATATTTACTTACAAATCCAATGACGGACCGTGCTATGGTGGATTCATCCGTATATATTCATTCTGGACTGTCCAATCCTTCCCTGTTTAACCCCCCTGTACCAGTTTCTCAGTCTATTAATGTTTTTAAAGATCTTGTTTTTAATGATCTTAATGAGTTGACATTAAAAAGACCCCATAATAACCCATCTGTCAAAGTTGGGTTGAAACAATTATGTGAAAAAAAGGATTTGGTGGTTCGCCCAGTCGATAAAGGCAGCGGTATTGTCATTTTAGACAAATGTGATTATGAAAGCAAAATGCAATCAATTCTAAATTACCATGAAACTTATAGTACACTATCCTGCGATCCAACTAATAGATTTTAAAGAGAATTGGAGAGCATTGTCAAACAAGGCTTCCATGACTCTATTTTAGACAAGAAAGAGAATATTTACTTGGTCCCATAAGCCCCTTGGATTCCTACAATCTACTACCTTTCTACGATTCACACGAGCTTAGCAAACCCACCCGGACATCCCATTATTAGTGGGATAGATTCGGTTACATCTAGAATAGGAAGGTACATTGACTTTTACTTACAACCGTTGGTTAAATCAATGCCTTCCTACTTAAAGTATACCAAGGATACTAGCCAACGTCTAAATAACATTGTGGTGCCCAAGGGTTGCCTATTGGTCACCGCTGACGTGGCTTCCCTTTACACCTGCATTTCCCATCAACTAGGTTTTTCGATGCAGTTCAATATTTTCTTGCTCAAGATTCATCAGTACCTTACAAACAAAAACTATTTAATATGAACCTTCTAACTTTTTCTACCAGTCTCAATTATTTTTGGTTTAATGGCCATTTTTATTTACAAGCAAAAGGCGTGGCTATGGGGGCTAAATTTGCCCCCAGCCTGGCCAATCTATTTATAGCCAAGTGGGAGGATGATGTCGTCTATGCCCACAGGAGACCTGAGGTGTTCATTTGAGCTCGTTAAATAGACAATATCCTCCTCCTATGGAACTGTAGTCTTAAATCTCTCTATTTGTACAACTGAGCTTGTTATATTTCCTCCTTCACGGTCCCCCCCCTGTGACTTCACCATTAATATCAACAACACAACCATTGGTCCCTCCACACATGCCAGGGTCCTGGGTGTAATCCTTGACTCTGACCTCTCCTTCAGCCCCCATATCCAATCACTGGCTAAATCCTGCCGCCTTAACCTCCGGAACATTTCCAGAATTCGACCCTTCCTGACTAATGACACCACAAAGCAACTTATTCACTCCTTGATTATTTCCCGACTTGACTACTGCAACTCTCTCCTTAATGGCCTACCCTTAAGCAGGCTATCCCCCCTTCAGTCTATTATGAATTCTGCTGCTAGACTAATACACCTCAGTAACCCACCTGTGACTGCTGCTCCTCTCTGCCAATCCCTTCACTGGCTTCCCCTACCCCACTGTGTAAAATTCAAAATGCTAACCATAACATACAAGGCCATTCACAACATTGCCCCCATCTACATCACCAAACTCATCTGCAGATATCGCCCAAATCGTCCCCTCTGCTCCTCCCAGGACTTCCTGCTCTCTAGCTCCCTGGTTACCTCCTCCCATGCTCGCCTTCAGGACTTCTCCAGAGCCTCTCCCATCCTCTGGAACTCCCTGTCCCAGTATGTCCGATCAGCTCCTACCCTGTCTACCTTTAGGAGATCCCTGTAAACTAATTTATTCAGGAAAGCCTATCCTACACCCACCTTACAACTGTCCCCGAGCCACCCACATCAAATCCTTCTCTTCAGCTATTTCCTTTTGTACCACCACCCCCTCCCTTTAGTGTGACATGGGATCCCCCAGGGCATGGAATCTAAGGGCCAGCCGGTATTCCGCCAGGGACACCCTCATGAGGGTTTGGGCTTAGCTGCGTGCTGACCCCAGGTCACGACCCCCAGGTTTACCCTGCTCGCGAGGAGAGTACCAGAAGACACAGAGGGATGGATGGATATAGCAAAAGGAGAGCCGTATATCGAGTCAAGGTCGGGGCGGGCAGCAGACAGCGTAAACAGGAGTAGCCGATTCGGTACACAAGAATGAATAAATGAATGAGTGACTTGTATAGCACTCACATGCAAACTGAATTGCCTCTAGGCGCTTTTGCAGCCAGTGTCTGCTTGGCTGGTGCGGTCATTTTACCCATTAGGATCTTGACACGCTTGGGACACACAGTCGTACACACATATACACATATATACTGGGCCAATTTGGACAAGATCCAATTAACCTACCAGCATGTCTTTGGAGTGTGGGAGGAAACAAGAAGTCTGGTTAAGTAGGTTACAGGCAGGGAGCTCTGAAACAAGTGTTGCTCAAGCAACCAGAAACTGGTCTGAGTGCAATTTAAATAGTGAGGCACATGGGAGGCTGGACAGGAAGTAGCAGGAAGGAAGAATATATTAAGCCACAGGTCAAGCCGGCGACACCCATAGCTGCAGAGTGCAGCCAGAGCTGAACACAAGCTAGTGGAACAACAGGTGCCAGCCGACCTACAGCAGTATAGGAAAGACACAGATCAGCCCCGCAGCTGATCTGTGACAGTACCCCTCCTCTTACGAGGTCCCCCTACACGTCTGGGGGCTGGCTTGGAGGGAAATTTCTGATGGAATCTGGGCACCAAGCGTGGGGCTGAGACATCTGCAGCAGGAACCCAAGACCTCTCCTCCGGGCCGTAGCCCTTCCAATCAATCAATCAGATAGAGTAGCTTCCCTCTGGAGTATTTGGAGTCCAATATATCTTTAATCTCATACTGATCCGTGGTATCGACCACAGGAGCGGGGTGAGAAGAAGGGCAAGAGAAGCGATTGAGGACCAGTGGCCTGAGCAGAGAAACATGAAAGGCACTGGGGATCTTGAGATGAGAGGGCTGACGGAGCTTGAACGCAACTGGATTGATCTGACGGAGAATGGGAAAGGGACCAATGAAGCGAGGGGCAAATTTCATTGAGGGCACCCGGAGTTGGATGTGCTTGGTTGAGAGCCAGACTCTATCACCAGGTAGGAACTTAGGAGCCAGACGTTTTATGCCTGGAAGCAGCCAGATGAAGATTCTTAGAGACTTCTGCCCAGATAGAGTTGAAGGTCCTTTGGGTTTCAGCTGCTGCTGGTACAAGGGGAGAAATAGGAACAGGGAAGGGAACAGATGGATGCTGCCCGTAAACAGTGAAGAAGGGAGATTTTCAAGAACTGGCATTGGAGTGTTGGTTTAAGGCAAACTCTGCCCAGGGCAAAAGGTCCACCCAGTCATCTTGGTGGGCTGAGATGAAGGCACGGAGAAAACGTTCTACATTTTGATTGACACGTTCCGTTTGCCCATTGGACTGGGGGTGAAAGGCAGAAGAAAAATCCAATTTAATCCCAAAGGATTTGGCCAAGGCTCTCCAAAACCGAGCAGTAAATTGAACTCCTCTGTCAGAGACGATATGTGAAGGCATCCCAGTAAGACGAAAGATCTCCTTGATGAAAGTTTGGCAAGACTGGGAGCAGAAGGTAGGCTTGGAAGAGGGATCAAGTGACCGATCCACCACTACCCAGATGACTGTGTAACCTGTTGAGAGGGGCAGATCAGAGATAAAATCCATGGAAATACATTGCTAAGGTATATCGGGAACTGGTAAGGGCAGAAGCAACCCAGCTGGGGCGATGTGGAAGACTTGGATAGTACACAAACCGTACAAGCTTGAATGTACTCTTTGACATCCTTATGAAGAGAGGGCCACCAAGTACAAGGTATACCAGGATGTCCAGAGAACTTGGAGTCATGAGCCCACGCAAGGAGTTTGGGACGAAGTGCAGGAACTACAAAAGTTTTACCTGGGGGGAAGCTGCATAGGCCAGAGCTGAGTAGTGGCTAGAATTCGATGCGGAGGGATGATGGGACCAGGATCGTGGTGATTCTGAGAATCGTTGACATCGAAGGACCTGGACAAGGCATCGGCACAAAGGTTTTTGGCACCAGGACGAAAGGTAATATTGAAGTTGAAGCGGGCGAAAAAGAGGGCCCAGCGAGCTTGGCGTGGGTTCAAGCGGTTTGCGGATTGTAAATACTGCAGGTTTTTATGATCAGTATAGATGGTAATGCAATGGGGAGAACCCTCTAGAAGATGTCGCCATTCTTGAAGAGCTAGTTTAATAGCCAGTAGCTCACGGTCCCCAATGGTATAGTTCTTTTCCGCATCAGAAAACATATTGGAAAAGAATCCGCAAGGCTGAGACTTCCCCTTTTGAGCTTGGAGTAGGATGGCACCGACTCCTACTGAGGAGGCATCAACTTCCATAGAAAAGGGTTTTGTAATGTCCGGACGTAGGAGAATTGGGGCGGAGAGGAAGGCTGCCTTGAGTTTGTGGTAAGCATCAATGGCTTCAGGGGACCAGAGCCGGGCATTGACACCCTTGTGGGTGAGAGATGTAATAGGGGCCACCAAGGTGGAGTAATTACGAATGAATTGGCGATAATAATTGGTGAAGCCCAAAAAGCGTTGAGTGGCTTTAAGACCAGAGGGCTGGGGCCACTCAGAGATGGCCCGAAGTTTGGCTGGGTCCATGAGGAGGCCCTGTGACGAGATTATGTAGCCCAGAAATGGAACTTGTGTTTGTTCAAATAGGCACTTCTCCAATTTAGCATATAGACAATTGTCCCGTAGACGCTGTAGCACAGCTTTCACATGGAGACGATGGGTAAGTAAGTCTGGTGAGAAAATAAGAATATCATCCAGATAAACAATAACACAGACATACAGAAGGTCGCGGAAGATCTCATTAACCAAATTTTGGAAGACAGCTGGGGCATTGCATAAGCCAAAGGGCATCACAAGATATACATGATGTCCGTCCCTGGTGTTAAAGGCGGTCTTCCACTCGTCTCCTTCCCGGATTCTTATTAAATTGTAGGCCCCTCTAAGATCCAATTTGGTAAAAACATGAGAACCTCGCAGTCTGTCAAAGAGTTACGAAATTAAAGGAAGAGGGTATCGGTTTTTCACGGTGATGGCGTTAAGGCCCCTGTAGTCGATGCATGGACGGAGTGAACCATCTTTTTTCCCTACAAAGAAAAACCTGGCTCCGGCAGGTGAGTTGGATTTCCTGATGAAACCCTTTTGCAGGTTTTCCTGAATGTATTCAGACATGGCTTGTGTCTCTGGGATAGATAGAGGGTAGACTCGGCCTCGGGGAGGAGAGGTCCCTGGTAACAGATTAATGGAGCAGTCATAGTCTCTGTGAGAAGGAAGGCGATCAGCTGACTTTTTGCAGAAAACATCTCGGAAGGACTGATATTGGTAAGGCAACATGGGAGTTGTGGAGGTTTCAGCCAGAGGAATGGAAGGTAGTATTACCTTGGAAACGCATTGTTGCTGACACTGAGGACCCCAAGCCAATACTTGTCCAGAGTTCCAATCAAGATGCGGGGAGTGTTTCTGCAACCATGGAAGACCCAGAATGATGGAACTGGAGGATTTAGGCAGAATTAGTAAAGAGATTACCTCACCATGCAAAACTCCAATGCGTAACGCCATAGGAGGGGTTTTAAACCGGATGGGGCTCATTGGCAAGAAGGAGCCATCTACTGCAATCACGGAGAGGGGTATAGCCAGGGCAACAAAGGGAATGCCCAACCCGGAAGCCAAAGATTGCTCAATGAAATTCCCGGCTGCTCCAGAGTCCACATATGCAGAGTTGATAGGCATTTTGAGCCCAGTGGATAGACACGGGTAGGGCGAAACAAGAGAGGCTGACAGAATTAAAGGAACGGTCTAGATCACCTCTCTCCGAGTGACCTAGACTCTGGAGTTTCCCGGATGGACTGGACAGGCGTTCAAGAGATGCCCTTCATCGCTGCAATAAAAGCACAAGCCCAAACCCATGCGCCGGGCACGTTCCTCTGGAGAGAGGCGAGTTTGCCCAAGCTGCATAGGTTCTTCCAACGTTTGAGAGGTTGAAGACGGAGAGGGTTCCACAAGTCTTTGGAGTGCCTGTGCTGGACGGCCAGCAGGGGGATGACTGGATCTGGATCTCTCCAGGGCCCGCTCCTGGAAACGAATGTCTATTTGAACGCTTAATGCGATTAAATCATCCAATGTGGTAGGAATGGTGCATCCAGCGAGTTCATCCTTTACACGCTCAGATAGGCCTTGCCAGAAGGTAGCGGTAAGAGCCTCATTATTCCATTTGAGTTCAGCGGCCAGCGTTCGGAATTGAACTGCGTATTGACCGACTGTCATTCCTTGCTGACGGAGACGAAGGAGGGCCCCAGCAGCAGAAGACACTCTGCCGGGCTCATCAAAAGTTTTCCGGAAAGCATCCAAAAAGGCCTGGAGGTCGTAGGTGATAGAATCGTGTTGTTCCCAGAGTGGGGAGGCCCAAGCTAGGGCGTCACCAGAAAGTAGAGAGCTGATATATGCGACTTTGTTGCGATCAGTTGGAAAATGGTGGCTGGAAAGTTCAAAGTGGATGGAACACTGATTAATGAAGCCACGACAAGACTTAGGGTCGCCAGAAAAACGAGGTGGTGGTGGCAGATGCAAGCAGGGATTGCCTGGAGAGGCAGGTAACACGGGAGCAGATGAGGCAGAAGCAGGAGCCAAAGTTGCAGCGACTTGCAGGTGACCCAGGCGGGAGGCAAGATCCTGTAGAAACAGCATTATTTGCTCTTGATTTGCTTGCTGGGAGTTAAGTCGCTGAACTAGATGTTGCATCTGGTCCTCAGTCAGTGGCCGACTCTCTGAGGAGCTCATGGCTTGAGCAAACTGTCACAATGGTACTGAAGTGAGCCCACAGGCGAGCAGGTGACACGGGATCCCCCAAGGCGTGGAATCTAAGGGCCAGCCGGTATTCCTCACAAGGTTTTGGGCTTAGCTGCATGCTGTCCCCAGGTCACGACCCCCAGGTTCACCCTGCTCGCAAGGAGAGTACCAGAAGACACAGAGGGATGGATGGATGGATAAAGCAAAAGAGAGCCGGATATCGAGCCAAGGTCGGGGCGGGCAGCAGACAGCGTAAACAGGAGGACTAGCCGATTCGGTACACAAGAAGTCTGGTTAAGTAGGTTACAGGCAGGGAGCTCTGAAACAAGTGTTGCTCAAGCAACCAGAAACTGGTCTGAGTGCAATTTAAATAGTGAGGCACATGGGAGGCTGGACAGGAAGTAGCCGGAAGGAAGAATATATTAAGCCACAGGTGAAGCCGGCGACATCCATAGCTGCAGAGTGCAGCCAGAACTGAACACAAGCTAGTGGAACAACAGGTGCCAGCCGACCTACAGCAGTATAGGTAAGACACAGATCAGCTCCTCAGCTGATCTGTGACATTTAAGCCCCATACACACGGTCGGATTTCCATTGGACTTTTCCATGGATTTTTGGCCGGGCACACCCATAGCATACACACCACAGGACTTTTCTGCAAACTTTCCCAAAACTTTTTGCAACATCACGTGGTTTTTCAGCTCTTTTCTGCTCTTTACCGCCACCCTTTGGTCAACTTCTGCTATTGTTGGTTGATTTTAATGTTAGTTGTTTTGTCCATCGGACAAAAGTCCTATGGTTTTCTGTACACACGGTCGGACTTTGCTCCATCGGACTTTTGTTGGCCAAAAGTTTGTCCGTTTGCAGACCCAACTTTTGTCTGATGAAAACACAAAAAAAACACAAAAAAGTTTGTCCGATGGAGCGTACACACGGTCGGATTGTTGGTCCAACTTGCTCAAAATGAAGTTTGTTGGCCAAAAGTCCGACCGTGTGTACGGGGCTTTAGAATGTAAGCTCTACGAGCAGGGCCCTCCTGTACCTTTTGTATTGAACTGTACTGTAATTGTGTTGTCCCCCTATACATTGTAAAGTGTTGTGTAAACTGTTGGCGCTATATAAATCGTGTATAATAATAATATTAATGATTTGCACATGACTGCTGACCACAGGTGTGGCATATCAAGATGCCGCTTAGACAGCATGATTATTGCACAGGTGTGCCCTTGGCTGGCCACAATAAAAGGGAATTCTAAAATGTGTAGTTTTATCACACAGCACAATGCCACAGAGTTTTGGGGGAGCGTGCAATTGTCATGCTGCCTGCAGGAATGTCCACCAGAGCTGTTGCCCTTGAATTGAATGTTCATTTCTCTACCCTAAGCCATCTCCAAAAGCGTTTCAGAGATTTTGGCAGTACATCCAACAGGCCTCACAACCGCAGACCACGTGTAACCACACCAGCTACCCGGACAGCTGCTGCAACAATCAGTTTGCATAACCAAAGAATTTCTGCACAATCTGTCAGAAACCATCTCAGGGAAGCTCATCTGCATGCTCGTCGTCCTCATTGGGGTCTTTATCTGACTGCAGTTCGTCGTCCTAACCGACTTGACTGGGCAAATGCTCACATTCGATGGCGTTTGACACTTTGGAGAGGTCTTCTCTTCACGGATGAATCCCGGTTTTCACTGTACAGGGCAGATGGCAGACAGCGTGTATGGCATAGTGTGGGTGAGCAGTTTGCTGATGTCAACGTTGTGGTTCGAGTGGCCCATGGTGTTGGTGGGGTTATGGTATGGGCAGGCGTATGCTATAGACAACAAACTCAGGTGCATTTTATTGATGGAATTTTGAGTGCACAGACATACCGTGACGAGATCCTGAGACCCATTGTTGTGCCATTCATCCATCACATCATGTTGCAGCATGATAATGCACGGCCCCATGTAGCAAGGATCTGTACACAATTCCTGGAAGCTGAAAACACCCCAGTTCTTGCATGGCCAGCATACTCACCGGACATGTCACCCATTGAGCATGTTTGTGATGCCCTGGATCGGCGTATTCGACAGCGTGTTCAAGTTCCTGCCAATATCCAGCAACTTCGCACAGCCATTGAAGAGTAATGGACCAACATTCCACAGGCCACAATCAACAAACAGTGAACTCTATGCAAAGGAGATGTGCTGCATTGCGTGAGGCAAATAGTGGTCACAACAGATACTGACTGGTTTTCTGACCCCCCGACCCCCCAATACAGTAGAACTGCACACTTTAGAGTAGCCTTTTATTGCATAGGTTACATAGTTACATAGTTACGTAGTAGGTGAGGTTGAATAAAGACAAGTCCATCAAGTCCAACCTTTGTGTGTGATTATATGTCAGTATTACATTGTATATTCCTGTATGTTGTGGTCGTTCAGGTGCTTATCTAATAGTTTTTTGAAACTATCGATGCTCTCCGCTGAGACCACCGCCTGTGTAAGGGAATTCCACATCCTTGCCGCTCTTACAGTAAAGAACCCTCTATGTAGTTTAAGGTTAAATCTCTTTTCTTCTAATTTTAATGAGTGGCCGCGTGTCTTGTTAAACTCCCTTCCCGAGAAAGTTTTATCCCTATTGTGCGGTCACCAATATGGTATTTGTAAATTGAAATCATATCCCCTCTTAACCTCCTTAGCGGTATTCCCGAGTTAGGCTCGGGGTGAATTTTCAGTACCAAAAGTGGTAACCCCGAGCCACACTCAGGATCGCAATCGCAGGATCCATGTACAGCTCTTACTTACCTTGTCCACTGGATCCTGCTATGTCTCCCCGCTGTGTCTGCGATCCGTGTCTCCGCTCGATTCACAGTGCCGAGCTCCATTCCCTGTGAGCGTTGCGGCGCACGGGGGCAGAGCTCAGTGCCAAATTCAAAAAGTGAAAAACACAGTATACATACAGATTTTACGGATTACAGATTACAGTACTGTATCAAATAGTTTCACATCCCCTTTGTCCCTAGTGGTTTGTACAGTGCCCTGCATCCAGTTTTATATTATACAGTAAATACTGTTCTTTCTCCCTGGAAACTGGAGATTGTCCATAGCAACCAAAAAGTGTCCCTTTATGTCAAAAGTGGTTTTATACCAGCTAGAAAACAGCGATAATAAATTAGAATCACTTGCAGAATTGAGCGAAAGTGAATCATGGGGAAATTGGTCATCAAAAATTAAGGGCCAGTTCACACCATAGAAACGCAATCCGGCTGCGTTCCAGGTGCTTTTTTGCATGCGCGTTTTTGATGCGTTCCAGTGTGTTTTTGGTACGTTTTTAATGCAGTCCAGTGCTTTTTTTCACCCCTCTTTTTTATTAACCTTAGATAAGGACAAGTGTGTTCCAGTGCGTTTTTGGTGCATTTAGGTGCGTTCTAGTGCGTTCCAGTGCATTTTTCGTGCATTTAGGTGCGTTCTGGTGCGTTCCAGTGCGTTTTTGATGCGTTTTACAGCGTTCCAGTACAGTCCAGTGCAGGTAAAATGCAGCATGTTCTACTTTTTTTTCTGGAACTGGAACGCACTGGAACTGCAAGCACTGGTGTGAACTATGCCATTGAAAACCATATAAACCTACTTTCCATGCATTTTTGATGCAGAAAAAACACACACTGGACTGCATGTGGTGTGAACTGGCCCTGAAAGTAATGACAGCGACAATTCTGCAACTGAGCAACTTTCAGTGGTTTTGATTTGATTACATTATTAAATAATTTTATTATTATTATATTATTATTTGTTATAATTATTCATAGTTATTTATTATATTATAATTTATGATTTCGTGTTTCAAACATTATCATACCCGCGATGTCTACTAGACTCTTGTTTGGACAGATTTAGGTGAGTTATTTCTAAGAATTACAGGCCTACAATATAAAACGCCAAATTCCCATGCGAAACATTGTACCGCTTTTAGCA
>CM055127.1:224972812-224976878 GCA_029206835.1 Rana muscosa | reverse complement strand
TGTGTGTGTGTGTGTATGTGTGTATATGTGTGTGTGTGTATATGTGTGTGTATGTGTGTGTGTGTGTATGTGTTGTGAGGGGGTTAGCTCGGCAGCGGGTGTGTGTGACCCCCGGGATGGGCTCACCACACAAAAACAGGCCCAGCAAACGGAGGTTGTGGTTTTCAAAATCAAAAAGGTGCGGTTTATTTTCTATTTACAGTGACAAAACACAGCAAAGCAAAAGAAACATAAATAAAATAAATCCTGGTCAACTTGACCTCTGACTAAACATACAGGTTTCCTAACTAACAACTGGGATCAGCCTAGTGCTGTCCTAGTCCCTAAGTCCCTGGTTTTAAATGTCCAAGCAAATAGCCACACAGGCTTTGTCTCACCGCACAGGGGTTCACTCTCCCTAGACAGTCCACACAGGTCTGGGTCCAGGCATGAGCAAACACCTAATGAATCTGGGAGTTCTTATAGAGGCCTAAATGAGCTGACAAGCTTCAGCTGGTCTCATCAACTCCCTGTCTGCACGACGCCCCACACTCTCCCTAGAGGTATGAGTCATCCATGAGCCCACTAGCCTCAGCTGGGCTTATACAACTCTCCACCTAGTTGTATAAGTCGGCGTAAAGCCTGAATCTGGGCGAAATATATCTACCCCCCTGGATGCAACCAGGTGACTTTACCTTCCTGCTGTCACATACCCCCCCCCCCTCTTGTTTTAACCTCGGGGTTGGAACACCAGCAATCAGGCATTCATGTACTCGAGACAAAGCATCCACATTCCCCATTTGAACGCCAGGGCGATGCTTTACTGTGAAGTTGAATTCCTGGAGGGCCAGGAACCACCTATTCACTCTTCTATTTGTTTCCTTGTTTTGAGCCATCCACTTTAACGGAGCGTGATCCGTAACCATGTCAAAGTGCCTACCTAGCAGGTAGTACCGAAGGGAATCTAGAGCCCACTTCACCGCTAAACACTCCTTTTCAACGGTGGCGTAATTTACCTCATGGGACTTCAACTTCCTGCTGAGGTAAATGACTGGGTGCTCTTCCCCGTTCCAGACCTGGGACAATACTGCTCCTAACCCCACATCTGACGCATCACTTTGTACGACAAAGTCTTTAGAGAAGTCGGGTGAGTACAACACTGGCTGGCTACATAAGGCTTGTTTCAAGAATTGGAATGCTGCCTCAGCCTCGGGGGTCCATTTAATCATGACCGACCCTTTCCCCTTCGTCAGGTTGGTTAGGGGAACAGCCTTAGAAGCAAAGTGGGGAATGAATCGCCGATAATACCCAGCGATTCCCAGAAAGGCTCGTACCTGCTTCTTGCTGTTGGGACGTGGCCAACTCTGGATGGCCTCGACTTTGTTGAGTTGGGGTTTTATTACTCCCCTCCCAATGGTGTACCCAAGATATTTGGCCTCCTCCTGCCCAATGGTACACTTCTTGGGGTTAGCCGTAAACCCCGCTTCCCGAACAGAGTCCAGGACTGCTTGCACTTTTGGCAGATGTGAGGCCCAATCTGTGCTATGGACAATTACGTCACCCAGGTAAGCCGCAGCATACTTCCGATGGGGCCTCAGCATCTGGTCCATTTTCCGCTGGAATGTGGCCGGCGCATTCTGTAACCCGAACGGCATTCTTTTATATTGGAACGCCCCGTCTGGGGTTACAAATGCGGTTTTCTCTTTGGCCGACTTGGCCAGGGGGATTTGCCAATACCCTTTTGTGAGGTCAAGAGTCGTCATGTATCGGGCTGTTCCCAGCCGGTCGATCAACTCATCTATACGTGGCATGGGGTAGGTGTCAAATTTTGTAACTTTGTTCAACTGACGAAAATCGTTACAAAATCGCCAGCTCCCATCCGGTTTAGGCACCAACACAATGGGACTAGACCAATCACTTTGGGACTCCTCTATCACCCCTAAGTTCAGCATTTTCTGTACTTCCTCCCGTATTGCCTCCCGTCGGGCCTCTGGGATCCGATAGGGTTTTAACTTCACCCTTTCACCGGGCGGGGTAATGATGTCATGCTCTACCCCAGATGTTTGTCCCGGCAGCTCAGAGAATACCTCCTTGTTGCGAAGCACAAACTCCTTAACCTCCTGTTGTTGGGGTTGTGACAAGGTGGCTGCTATTCCAACCTCAGGAATCACGCAACCAGTTTGAGCTGGTGACCAAGTGTCTGCGACTAGGGACTCTCTATCCCTCCAGGCTTTCAACAGATTAACGTGATAGATCTGTTTGGGCTTTCGCCTTCCTGGTTGTCTGACCTTGTAATTCACTTCGCTCACTTTTTCCATTATCTCATAGGGGCCTTGCCATTTGGCAAGGAATTTACTTTCAACCGTAGGGACAAGTACCAGTATCCTATCCCCCGGGGAAAAGGTACGGGTCTTGGCTCCACGGTTGTACACTCTCTGCTGTGCTAACTGCGCTTGGGCCAAATGTTCCTTCACGATGGGCATTACCTGTGCAATTCGGTCTTGCATCAGGGCGACATGCTCAATCACACTCCTGTGGGGAGAACTCTCACTTTCCCAAGTTTCCTTGGCAATATCCAACAGCCCTCTTGGGTGTCTCCCATACAGTAACTCAAAGGGGGAGAATCCCGTAGAGGATTGGGGCACCTCCCTAATAGCAAACATCAGATAAGGAAGTAGACAGTCCCAATCCTTTCCATCTCTATCCACCACTTTCTTCAACATTTGTTTTAGGGTTTTGTTGAATCTTTCAACTAGCCCATCGGTTTGGGGGTGATACACAGATGTACGTAATTGCGTCACTTTGAACAATTTACACAGCTCCTTCATAACCCGGGACATAAAGGGTGTACCTTGGTCCGTAAGCAGTTCTTTACAAATACCCACCCGGCTAAACACAAGAGATAGCTCTTTGGCTATGGTTTTGGCCGAGGTATTTCGGAGAGGGATCGCTTCTGGATAACGGGTGGCATAGTCCATTATAACTAATATGTACTGGTGCCCCCTAGCGGACTTGATTATAGGACCTACCAAATCCATGGCGATCCTCTCAAACGGGACCTCAATGATGGGTAGAGGGACCAGCGGGCTACGGAAATGTGGCATCGGGGCCGACCTCTGACACACAGGGCAGGAGGAACAATAATTTTCTATGTCCTTCATCACCCCCGGCCAATAGAATCTCTGTAATACCCTCTCTCGGGTTTTCTCTGTCCCCAGATGACCTCCAAGAATGTGCCCATGGGCCAACTCCAACACCAACTTCCTGTAAGGTTTGGGCACCACAAGCTGCTCAACGGTTTCTTCTGCCCTTTTTGCCACCCGATACAGTAGGTCCTTCTCTACGCTGAAGTATGGGTAAGTGCAGGTATTATCTGGGTTCACTAACTCGCCATCTATTTTCACTACGTTTTCGCGTGCCTTTATTAGGGCGGGGTCTTTCAACTGTTCTGTGGCAAAGTTTTCCCTGTGAACCTCAAGATCAGAAAACTCCACAGACGGTAGGTTTTCGTCTGAGGAGGTGGGCTCCTCTCCAGTTTCTTGAGTCTCCCCTGCCAATACTGATAAGGGAAATTCCAGAGAGTCCTCACCACTCTCAGGGGAGTTCTGGCTATCACATTCCTGGTACATAGGGGCACCAGTGGGGGGCTCAGGATCATCCCACAGTTCCCAGAACTTCGGAAAATCCCTTCCCACAATGGCGTCATACGGTAACTGAGATACTAAGCCCACTGGATGAGAGAGGGTACCTTTGGGGGTCTCGAAACACACTGTAGTCACTGGATACTCTCGGGTGTCCCCATGCACACAAATAACAGCTACCTTGCTATTCCCAGAGACCTCTGTTTTAACTAACTCAGCCTTTATCAGGGTCACAAGGCTACCTGAATCCAGCAATACCACAACATTTCTACCATTAACACACATTTTGCATAAATGTTTCTCAATTCCTCGAATGGCAGTGCATGCGACTGTCGCACACAGCGACTGACGTCTGCCCGTCAGAAAGTCACACTGCATGGGTTCCTCCACAACCGGGCAATTGGCTGCAATATGTCCCGCTTGCCGGCAGCGGTAGCAAACGATCC
>CM055127.1:224957812-224962812 GCA_029206835.1 Rana muscosa | reverse complement strand
ATCGCCACCGACATTAGAAATGTGGATTCATAAGGTGAAGGAGGTTAGCAAATTAGAAGATTTAGTCCTCTCCGCACGTCAACAGCATGAAAGGTATTCCGAGACTTGGTCTGCTTGGAATGCTTTCCTGGCTTTGGAGGAGGGGAAAACCCTCCTTAAAAATGGAGTGATGGGGGAAGAGGCTTAGTGAGCTTTAAGGTTATTTATGGTGGTAAAGAGGAGAGGTGGGGAAACCGAAGGCTTCCGGATGGGCACGGGGGGAGAGAATATGGGGGGGAGGGGATCCCCCCTCCATTTCCCTTTCTTTTTTTTTTTGTCATTGGGAATATGAGGTCATGTGTTGGATGTTAAATATTGTTTGCTTTGTGGAATAATAGATGTGAAATTTGGAGCTGTATGTATGTCTATATTTTGTTGAAAAAGATAAATAAATTAATTGTAAAAAAAAAATTCAGAAGCTACATGAGCACTACAACCCAAAGCCATTAGAGATTGCAGAGCGGTTTAAATTCTACAGTAGAAGGCAGCATGCCGTGGAGGACATAAAGACTTATATCGTTGCTTTACGTAAACTAGCTGCCACTTGTCAGTTTGGAGACTACCTGCAGACGGCTCTCCGTAACATGTTTGTCATGGGACTCTGCGACCCAGCCATACAGAAACGCCTACTCACAGAACCCGACTTGACTCTGACGAAGCCACTGACCTTGCTACGGTCATGGAGTTGGCTACACGGGACGCCATCCTACTGAAGGCACCACCTGAAACTATTGCAAGCCAGGGAGAGGAAATATTCCACTCTGCTTATATAGTGAAGCCGCGCTAAATGTCAATAGAAAGTGCTAATATTAAAAGTGCTATTAATAAAGTCTAACTTCTCATAAATTAAATAAATGGGGTGACAAAATCAACAATAATAAAATAAAATTAAAACGTCCAAACAGTGACTATGTAAATAAAGTGCTAAATAGCCAAAATGGCAGTCCAAATAGCAACAGCTAATTGCAGGGAGAGAAGCAAGGATGGGTGTGGGAATACACCTTGTCTCATCAGAAACACACTGGATCAGATGAACAAATGATGCATAAATAATCCTCCCCCATAGACACCAGCCTCTCACCTCTCTGGTGGACCCCACGGGGTCAGTAATAACCACAAAGATCTCCACTGCTCACAATGAGAACTTCCAGTCCTTTTGCGTGACCCAAAACCACTGTAGGGATCTCCACAGCTTACCAGTGTTCTTCCTTAAAGCAAATCTTCCTGATGGACCCCACGAGGTCAATAATGGCCACAAAGATCTCCACTGCTCACAATGAGAACTTCCAGTCCTTTTGAGTGACCCGAAACCACTGTAAGAATCTCCACAACTTACCAATGTTCTTCCTTAAAACGAATCTTACTCCATAATATTCAGAAAAAAACAAAAAGGGACTCCATAGTGAAGCATGGGGCTTTCCTTTACATGCTTCACTATGGAGTCCCTTTTTGTTTTTTTGTGGAGATTTCAGGGTTGCCCTGAACAACCAACTTCTTGTGGATCAATACCCATTGCCTTGACTTGAAGATCTATTTAGCTCATTGGCTGGGGGGCAAAAGTTTACAAAAATAGACTTAAAGCAAGCTTACCTGCAACTGCAAGTACACCCAGATTCACGCCATCTGTTGACCATTAACACTCATAAAGGATTATTCCAATATAACCGCATGGTTTTTGGCATAGCCCCAGCTCCAGCCATCTGGCAGTGAATCATGGATGAGGTCCTGGCAGGCATATCTTTCACTCAATGTCTACTAGATGATATGCTCATCACTGGTCCCACTGATGAAGAACACAGAAAGAATGTTGAAACTGTGCTAGAAAGACTCCAAAGGTATGGTTTACGTGTCAATCTTTCAAAATGCGAATTTCTAAAGTCTCGACTGGAATTTTGTGCCCACACTGTGGACCGACATGGGTAACACACTACTGAAGAAAAGGTTAAAGCTCTTACCTATGCCCCTACTCCCCAGAATTTAACACAGCTCAGGTCCTACCTTGGCCTCCTAAATTACTACCACCGTTTCTTGCCGAACCTAGCACACCAGCTTTACCCATTACATTGCTTACTGGATGCAAGAGCTAAATGGATAAGGACAGCCAAATGTGAAGAAGCTTTTCGGCTTTCTAAAGAACTCATTCTGTCTTCTCGAGTTCTGGTCCACTATGATTTAAAGAAACACGTCACCTTGGCTTGTGACGCCTCGCCTTATGGACTGGGTGCTGTGCTTTCCCATGTCATGCCAGATGGCACAGAGCACCCCATTTCTTTTGCCTCCAGGTCTTTAACCTCAGCAGAGCAAAACTACTCCCAGATAGACAAGGAAGCTTTGGCCATTGTATGGGCCACAAAAAAATTTCATACGTACGTCTATGGTCGGGAGTTCACACTTATCACTGACCACAAACCTCTGTTGTCAATACTGAACCCTCAAAAAGGAATTTCTACAACAACCGCATCTCGCTTACAAAGGTACGCTTTATTCTTGGGAGCTTATACTTATTCTATCAGATACCGCTCCCATGATGCCCATGGCAATGCAGATGCGTTTTCCAGATTGCCAATTGGAGACCACTCCCCAAGAGACGTACGCATAGTGGAAATACACAGGCCGAAATCCTGCATGTCCACCTCCTTAATTGCCAGACATACAGTCATAGATCCTTTCCTGTCTCAGATATTCTCATATGTTCAGGCTGGATGGCCAGAGAAAGTCCCAGGTGAATTTCGTCTGTATTTTGCCAGAAAATGTGAGCTTGTGACTAATGCTGGTTGCCTACAGTGGGGCAACAGAGTGATCATACCTCAGTATTTGCAACCAACCATGCTAAGGATACTGCATGAGGGCCATCCTGACGTGGTGCGCATGAAGCAGCGAGCCCGGAGCTATGTTTGGTGGCCACAAATGGACACAGCAATTGGAGATTATGTGGCTCAATGTCCTGGGTGCTGTCAAGCTCAGCGACCCCAAAAGAAAGGAACCCTGCTACCTTGGCCATGGCCGACAGAACCATGGTCAAGACTCCATCTTGATTTTTCTAAAATTTATTTGATCGTGGTAGATGCACATTCAAAATGGCTAGAGGTTTTTCAAATGCCTTCTGTTACCTCAGCTGCTACCATTCTAGTCTTAAGGAAGCTCCTTGCTCAATATGGCTTGCCAACAGCCATAGTCTCGGACAATGAGACTCAATTTACATCGCATGAGTTTCAATCCTTCCTCAGTGGCTTGGGCATCCAACACTACAAAACAGCTCCTTATCATCCAGCCTCGAATGGGCTGGCAGAACGGTTTGTGCAGACCTTTAAGAAGCACTTATTGTCCACTCTGGACCAGGTCGGAATGTCAGAGGAGAAGCTTCTGGAGTTCTTGACCATGTACCGAAACACAAAACACGCTACTACTGGGCTGTCACCAGCTTTTCTTATGTTTGGCAGGCATCTCCGCACCAAACTTGATTTAGTTCGTCCACAGGAACAGTCACCGACACCTCCTCGGCCAGGCCGTCCTGGATTCCGTGCTGGTGATCTTGTATGGTTTCGGAATTACAGAGTTTTGCCTCATTGGCTTCCTGGCATTATTGATGGACCTCTTGGACAACGAATGTTCCTTGTTCGCCTGGAGAATGGCGTTTGTGTTCGAAGACACCTTTCGCAATTGAGAAAGCGCATTTGCCTGCCAGTAGAAACAAACCCGAGCTCTCTTTCTACCCAACCACCAGAGTCTACTCAGGGCTCTACTGGTGACATATGGCATGGTGTCTGGCATGATGCCACAAGTTTACAACCAACCCCTGAAGCGGTTGGTGACCATATTCCTGAGGAGCCCGGACATGTGCCTGGAGTTGCAGAGTCTGATTTGTCTGTTGGACACCAACTGACACCTCCAGAAACTTTGAAAGCCTCTACCCCTCCTGGTGCTGTGCCACTTCGTAAGTCTGCCCGCCAAAAGACATCAAACTCCTCGTTGGCAAAGCACTGAAATCTTACGGGACACTTTGGAGGTCAGGAAACAGAGACAAAGGGCTCATAACGTGATGCGGGAGCCACAGAACTGAGTTGGAGATACTACTTGCTGAACTGATCCTGCTTGCCTTGTTATTTTATGTGTTGAGTATTTTGTTCTCTTGTTATGTTTATTTTTTTTATTTTTATTTTTTTTCCTATTGTTTTTTTTTATGGGAAAAAGAGGAGATGTGATGTTTGTGCTGGAGCACTGTGTGACCCTTCACCTTTTTCTCCTGATGCATGCTGGGGAAGGGGCTGTACCAGGAAGTAGTGAGAGTGGTGTGTGGAACTGGGAAGCAGCAGCATGATGCACAGAAGGGATTACATCTGGTAATGACAGAATCCTGTTGTATTAGGACTCTATGTAACAAAGTCATCATGTTCTGAGTGAGTAATAAACCCTTCCATGGTTAAGAAGTTCATCTGGCCTGTGTGTAACATGCTGAGCAGATACTGGCAGCATTGCTAGCAACAACCTGAAAGACCCCGTGTCTAAGGGACATAACAGGGGGCAGGGTGTTCAAACTGCTGTATAAATGTGTGTGTGTGTGCATCCAATAAAATTAGCCTGCCTGGTGTTTGTTCTGAGCTATCACAAATGGATTAGAATGACACATAGCTGTAGTTCGAATCCCGGAGCATCGGATGACCGAACCAGACGTTGCGATCTGCAATCTGATCCAATAGTAGCAGAGGAGTGTCGGGAGAGTGGAACCGAGCGAGCAAGGGGCTCATTACATTGGTTGGCAGCGGTGGGATTTGCTCTTCAGTTACTGGGACACTCCAAACCACCACAGTGAATGACCAGCTATGCAGCCTGCAGGAAAGCCACGCTGAAAGACTTACTTAAGAGCCGTGGAGGGACCGGTGGGACAAAGAACAAGGCCACCCTGATCAGTGAGCTAGCTGAGATGGATCAGAGGGATGGTGATGCAGGACCCCACTCAGTTG